>CABFWO010001249.1:21360-42084 GCA_902155825.1 Timema genevievae
GTTGTGTTTAGTGCGGTAGGAGTTAATCCTGCTATCTCTCCAAGAATGACATCGAACAGATGCCGGGTTGTTGTGTTTAGTGCGGTAGGAGTTAATCCTGCTATCTCTCCAAGAATGACATCGAACAGATGCCGGGTTGTTGTGTTTAGTGCGGTAGGAGTTAATCCTGCTATCTCTCCAAGAATGACATCGAACAGATGCCGGGTTGTTGTGTTTAGTGCGGTAGGAGTTAATCCTGCTATCTCTCCAAGAATGACATCGAACAGATGCCGGGTTGTTGTGTTTAGTGCGGTAGGAGTTAATCCTGCTATCTCTCCAAGAATGACATCGAACAGATGCCGGGTTGTTGTGTTTAGTGCGGTAGGAGTTAATCCTGCTATCTCTCCAAGAATGACATCGAACAGATGCCGGGTTGTTGTGTTTAGTGCGGTAGGAGTTAATCCTGCTATCTCTCCAAGAATGACATCGAACAGATGCCGGGTTGTTGTGTTTAGTGCGGTAGGAGTTAATCCTGCTATCTCTCCAAGAATGACATCGAACAGATGCCGGGTTGTTGTGTTTAGTGCGGTAGGAGTTAATCCTGCTATCTCTCCAAGAATGACATCGAACAGATGCCGGGTTGTTGTGTTTAGTGCGGTAGGAGTTAATCCTGCTATCTCTCCAAGAATGACATCGAACAGATGCCGGGTTGTTGTGTTTAGTGCGGTAGGAGTTAATCCTGCTATCTCTCCAAGAATGACATCGAACAGATGCCGGGTTGTTGTGTTTAGTGCGGTAGGAGTTAATCCTGCTATCTCTCCAAGAATGACATCGAACAGATGCCGGGTTGTTGTGTTTAGTGCGGTAGGAGTTAATCCTGCTATCTCTCCAAGAATGACATCAAACAGATGCCGGGTTGTTGTGTTTAGTGCGGTAGGAGTTAATCCTGCTATCTCTCCAAGAATGACATCGAACAGATGCCGGGTTGTTGTGTTTAGTGCGGTAGGAGTTAATCTTGCTATCTCTCCAAGAATGACATCGAACAGATGCCGGGTTGTTGTGTTTAGTGCGGTAGGAGTTAATCCTGCTATCTCTCCAAGAATGACATCAAACAGATGCCGGGACAATGTTTAACAATTGGGCGCACATCTTGAATTCTTTCACTCCACCTTGTTTCTGAAAGACTTTGAATAGATAATGGTACGTATTTTTTCAGTACTTACCAGCATGCGGACTATGAGGGAACAAAAGTAGAAGCTTTCTATGTTCCCGAAAAACGTATAAACATCAAGGTTAATTTTTGCAGTGTTGACTCCTACGCGATTCAATGAATGTGCTCCGCAGGAAGATAACAAGGCACGTTGGTTCTTTTCTAAGATGCGGGACTTAACTCCACTTATTTCACCACACATATTTGCACCATTATCGTAGCCCTACGAACGGCAAACTTGGAGAGGTTTTCTTTTTTCCAGAGTTAAAGTATTTCTGCGGTTAATTTTTCTCCAGTTTTTCAATTAGAGTTTACGAATCAAATAGCCGAAGCTGTTATTAATTTTAGAGAGGAATTCACCATCTAGATATTATATTATGAAAAGTGATACCTGGACACGGGAATCGAACTCGGGACCTTTGGCTTAGTACGCCAATGCTCTACCACTGAGCTAGCCAGGAGTCGTCCCGTTCCCAGGGTCATTCTTCACTCATATTTTAAGATATTTTCTAAATGGTGAATTCCTCTCTAAAATTAATAACAGCTTCGACTATTTGATTCTTAATATTATCCGTACAATTATAATAATAATAATTGTACGAGTGGCAGTACAAGCCAACTACCGAGTCGAAGATGGCTGCATTAACTGATGGCTCGTGAATAAAGCTTACGATTTCCGCACGTCCATCATTGACTTTGCCTTAAAATATGAGTGAAGAATGGCCCTGAGCACGGGACGACTCCTGGATAGCTCAGTGGTAGAGCATTGGTGTACTAAGCCAAAAGTCCCGGTTTCAATTCCCGTGTCCAGGTGTCATTTTTCAATTTTCAGAATATAAAGTTTATGAGCTTAATGTAACGTTCGTTCACTTCGAATTCAGTTGAGTCTTAGTTTTGGGATATGTATCTGAAAATTAGGAGGTTTTGTACATTTTGAGAGATGTCTTTTATTCCGTAGAAAAATTGCATCTCTTCTTTGGTCAGGAATGGTTTGGAGAACCTTTTCTGCACAAAGTTCAATAAACTCATCTTTAGAATACCACGACAAAATATAATGTGCATGTCCTTTCATACTTTTACCTTCGACCGGTTTTGTTGAACTTAGGCAAAATGTTATCTTGTCAGTTCATCACACTTTCCAATCAATTCTAAAATTCCTAAAAAATACTCATTATGAGCATCTCCAATATACGTGTTCTCTACTTGAAAAGCTAAACCTTTTGATGATACAAATAACGTTCCACCTACAATCCATTGCAAAATTGATCAACACTTAGCTGTCTCACATTGGATTTGTTGTTTTAGTCTTTGTCGACTCCGTGTCCTTTTAATGACTGCAGAAGTAATTTCCAAGCAAAATATTGTTTCCTATGTTCAGAAATATTTTCGTAAGGAGGCAAAATATCATACACCTTTTTTCAAGGTTTATTTATAGGTGAGAATCCTTGTCAGGCTAAACTGCATAAGTTTTTTTTACTTGGGTCGAAAAAAAATACGACGTGGTCGACAGTAAAGAGTTTCTTTTGATGCACTCCATGCTAACTATTCTATTTTATCTTTCTTTTTCGTATGAAGCAAAGTACCTTGAAATTCTCTATTGTTAAGATCTCTTGGCAATTCCTAATAGCTCTTTTGGAATTCTTGAAAGTTGATAGTTTATACTATCTCTTGTTGCAGGTTATTTGAGGTTACTCGTGACTAATTACCAAGGGTAATTATATTTTATATCAAAGTTTTTGATAGGGTTCGCAACTAAAATATCGACTGTATCATGTTCTTTCACAGCCACTATTTCCTTAGGTTTTACAAATGCGATTTTTTCTTCAGTTGCAACAGGTTCACATGTAACAATCACTTCTCCTTCAACTGGTTTTTGAGATAGTGAATCCATTTGATACTGATTTTCTGTTTGGACTTCATTGTCACAACTGTCATTATCACCCCCTTCACTACGATCAGTACCAGGGGATATGTTCGTTTCATTTTCAGATCTGAAAAGTTTGGCTATGGATTGATGACATTGCGATGCCTGTGACTTCTCTTTCAGATTTAAATTTCCTCTTCCGAGCGCTGGAATTGAATCAGATATAGTAGTTTTATGTTTTATTTATTTTATATTCTGAAAGAAACATAATAATTAATTTTGGTACAGAGAAAATTAATGAGTGTTTCCTAACATCATAATCGACCCTGATACTTTGAAAGAGATTCTAATAACCACCATTGACATGAATAGGAATGAACAAATATATAAACTAGCTTTCACCCACGGTTTCACCTGAGTCAATTTTGGAATAAAAAGAAACCTTTGTATAGCTCGAGGACTATACCAAATTGCTGCTGAAGCCACGATATAAATACTAGCTTTTTTAAAAACGTTATAAATTAATAGTCATATGAAATAGGATTCCCTATAAATAAAATATTACTTTTTTTCAAATAAAATAAAACTATTACTTCTTTGCATTCATTTCATGATGAATGATCAATAACACTAAGCAATGCTAAAAATCTTTTGCGAATTAAACTTTTAGCTCACAGTTGCAATTCGTTGGAAATTCACAAAGTTATCAAATTACGAATCTTAGATTAAGAATACCTAATAAATTTGATGTAAGGCGTACTTGTCTGCTCGCCTGACACAAGACTGGCTTGCAGGATTAGCTCATCAGCCATATTTTGTTCATCGCAGCTACTTTTTATTAGTAGTGAGTGATGATGCGTACGCATCCTAGTGCGTAGAAGACAATATACCTTGACACCGTAGCAAATGGTTACTTACAGACATGTTACTTCCAAAAGTGAGAGCTACCACTTTTTAAGGGGGGGGAGGAATTGTAACATTTATGAATGTCACAGACCCACCACGCCACCTCCCCACCCTAAGCCTGGGACCCTAGGCTAAAGCCCTGTCAGCCCCCCATACCCCCTTGTGAAGGTCATGCATCTTTAGAGAATTTCTTTGTAGACGAAATTCTTGGCAACAGTTTGGCTAATGTTAGTTTGTAGTTGATCTTTTCCATACTTAACGAATATGCGGACCCCAGAAATTATCGTGAACGTCTGACTCTGACATAAATTGGTAGTGGGAAAAGACTGGATCTGGAAGGTTGAATTTTTTTTAAGTACTTGACCTTGGGTTTTGTTTGTTGGCTTTGCGAATGCTAACGAAAGTGAAAACTGTTGCTTAACCAACATGAATGGCAGTACAGCATTAGATAGAGTCAATTTGATAAGGATGATCCTGTCAAGACATTACCCAGAATGTAGTTGTCGTTCATCTGTTCCACTCAAATTCTTGTTACGTTGATAATCCCTTTGTATGGTGTTCGAATTTAACAAAAGAATCACAATTGTCTTTTTGAGTTTCAGCTCATGATGTGGGAACACACTTAACTCGATGGTATAGAGATGTTCCGTTGGAAACTTGAGTTCTTTATTCATGTCATCAGTCACGATGGAATCCACACTGTGATATTTTTATTTTATTTCTCGTCAGTTTTATCCAAAATTGCCTTATTGATTACTGCACAATCTTTATTTTGAGATGAAAGAGTTTCTCGATCTACGATGTAATTTTCCAATAAAGCTTGAGAAAGAAGGCTATATAAGAAATCAATGATTGAATCGATGTATACATAAATGTGAGAATGTGCATCAAGTAAAATGGCATGATCATTAGATGCATTGTTTAGTAACGGGATAATTCCGTTGCCCACCCTGAGAAGATATGACACAAATTAATTTTCTTCTCCGTTGATACACATATTTCTTATCAGGGATAGTTTTTGGACTTGTTCCCAAAGGGGGCTCATCTTGAGGCATTAAATAACACCACTACGTCTCTAGTCTGACACTTAATATAATTATGTATTCGCTGGTGCTAGTTTTAGCTTTACCTTCTCGCATCATGTATATTGACCCTCTACCTCTAGTACCTGGTTTGCTTTGGCTTCTAGCTATCGTCTTAGTGCCCTTGAATTATTTTTAGCAAGTCATCCGCAAAGTCCACCAATCCCACGGTTTCCCGGAGCGCCTCAACCTAGGTTTTAGACCAATGTTCCAAAATACAGGCCCACTTACTGACCATTGGGGTCAGCCCTTGGTCAGTGTATTGGTTAGGAATACTCCCGGACACTTCAATGTACCATATTTGTCTTTACAGTAGCCCAGGAAGCTATTGTACATCCTGGACATTTAATTCCTCGCAGTCTTTTTAACAGAGCTTGCCACCATGGGTTGTCAAATGCACCCGAGATGTTAACGAATACCCGGCTGTGTACTTAGATCTTGAGTTGTCAATTAGGTTAATAGGCATATCTATCACGTCTTCTGTGGACCTTCTCCGCCTAGGTTCATATTGCCTCTGGTGCATTCCTATCACTTCACGGTGTTTCTGTAGTCTATCTCAGAGGATCATCTCTTGTAACTTTCCACGGCTGTTTAGTAGACATATCAGTATATATGACTTTGGCAGCATGTTTTTTTGGCCTCTCCCTTTCTTAGAATGACTATCTCACTCTGCTTCCAGATATTTGGTACTTTGCCCTGTAATAATCATTCATTCAGCAGTTGGGCGACATATGGAGCCATCCGATCAACAATTTTCTGCGGCACCTTGACCTTGATACCATCTGGTACAGGTTCTTTGTTATTATTTGCTGAAGCTATAGAGCCTCTTGACTTCATCCTGGGCTATTAGATCCACGTCAGTCTTGTCATCGTAAGGATAAGTCATTAGTTTCATTGTTTCTTCGTGCTGTGCGTCTTCGTATTATTGGGTGTCATCAGGGAGCTACGTCTCCAGGGGAGACTCCACCGATTTTTCCCAGCAAGCATTAATCGTTTCATCTGGTCACTGTAGTGTCGTAATCCAGGCTGGGAGCCTTAATTTCATCGTGAAAATCTTAAAAGGAGCTCCCCAAGAATTGTTTGTAAGTTGTTCCTTGATATATTTCTTACAGCTCACTTCTTTCACTCCTACCAGACTACTTTCGAACTCTTTCTTTTTATTCGGTAGATGCCTATAAGAATTTGCCTTCTTACCGATTCCTGCTTTCTTTGGTAGATATTCCTAGCTCTTCGAGTTTCCCCTCTGCAGTAGGTAATTCCATGTTTTTTTTTGCCGACTCTACTACTATTCTCTCTGAAGGGATAGTGCCACACTCCATGGAATCATGCAGGTACCACGTTAGTTGTTTAGACTTCCAGTTCACGTTGATCCCTGTTGATAACGGAGTCGGCATCACCAAACTCTCTTTCTTTCTCTTAGCCTAACCCAGTCCGCTTTAGCGATGGTATATCGACATCGTATTTCTCCTGCCTTTACCACACATTGTCTCCTCCCTCAGTCGTTAGCTCAAAACTTATGAGATTGTGGTCATTGCTAGTTGCATACGCAATTACTTAAGGACCTTTTATCATGTTGTGGCTGCTATGTTGCATAGGGATGCATCGGTGCTACTTGATGCGCCCGCTCTTCCCGCATATTGTGTCACTGGGTTATTAGCTTCGTTTACAACCTCAAGCCGCCTGGCATTTATCAATTTTACCTCCCCTCTCTCGTCCGTTCTCAGTCTATACAACATGACTGACTTAGCATTAGCATCGGCAGCGTATATCGACAGCACTCCCGGATATGTACTATTTCTGCCAACCTTTCCAGACATGGCTCTAAGATATTGCTGTATAGAAAGTACACATTCGTCAACATCTGCCTCTCTTGATTCTGAGTTCCACACATGCCACATGTCTATCACTGAACTGTACTATCTTTATTGCTGTTTTGTGTCGGTTGAACACTGTAACTACTCCACGGCTTAGCCCAGTTGTTATGATCTCAATGGTGACTGGCATGTGTGGAATCTTCCCATTCTTGATATATGATTCCTGCAGGAACACGGCGTCTGATTCCATTTACTCAGTGAACCTTCGTATCTCATATAGAACGGCCACACTTCTCTTCCTATTCAGCTGTCCTATTATGACATGCCTATGTATTTTATTTTACCTAGTTACGCGTGATACGTGCATGTGTGGCTTTTAGGCAACGTCTCTTTGTGGTTGAATGTTGTGTGGTCGTGTGCTCTGATGAACTAGTCTTAAAGCTGTTCTTCATTGAATACTTCATTTCATCGGTTGAATACTTTACACAATTTAATGCGTGGGCTAGCTGGGTATGTTGGTAAGTTTATAGGCTTGAGGCTTATCCGGCCAAATGCCTCGGGTAGTTGGAAACGTTATTGTATCACCTCTTTTGGACCCCCGTCCTCACTAGCTGTAGTAAGGCCAGTGTAGATTTTGTTGTTCCTCCAGCTTTGATAACTGATCTACTGGGGTGTGAATCGCCATTGGTGTAGTCTTTACCTTTATCTTTGTTTCCCCTCTTCCCGCGGTCACCAACTCTGCTATAATAGTGACTGGCTCAACCAGAAAAGCCGGCGCTGCAGCTTCTTCCTGGCTGCCAATTACAGAGACCACACTTCTTACCATCGTTACATCGTTGCTTTCCCCTTCTTCCAGAAAATTAATTTCTTAAGTTTCTTCTCAGTTTTGGGTTTGGCTTTTTAAATTTTAATTTTAGGATATGGGGGAAATCTGGTGTTAAGATCCAGACTCTAGCATGACCAGTTACCCAGTATCTCTGTCGTAGAGGAGTAGTTGGTCAATAACTTAGCATCTCTGTTGTAACGTAATAGTTGGCTAGTGACCCAGTAACTCTTTTGCAGGGTAGTAGTTGGCTAGTGACCCAATTACTCCTTTGCAGGGTAGTAGTTGGCCAATGACCCAGTATCTCTGTTGAAGGGGAGTGGTTGGCTAATGACCCAGTATCTCTGTTGAAGGGGAGTGGTTGGCTAGTGACCCAGTATCTCTGTTGAAGGGGAGTGGTTGGCTAGTGACCCAGTATCTCTGTTGAAGGGGAGTGGTTGGCTAGTGACCCAGTATCTCTGTTGAAGGGGAGTGGTTGGCTAGTGACCCAGTATCTCTGTTGAAGGGGAGTGGTTGGCTAATGACCCAGTATCTCTGTTGAAGGGGAGTGGTTGGCTAGTGACCCAGTATCTCTGTTGAAGGGGAGTGGTTGGCTAGTGACCCAGTATCTCTGTTGAAGGGGAGTGGTTGGCTAGTGACCCAGTAACTCCTTTGCAGGGGAGTAATTGGCTAATGACCCAGTATCTCTGTTGAAGGGGAGTGGTTGGCTAGTGACCCAGTATCTCTGTTGAAGGGGAGTGGTTGGCTAGTGACCCAGTATCTCTGTTGAAGGGGAGTGGTTGGCTAATGACCCAGTATCTCTGTTGAAGGGGAGTGGTTGGCTAATGACCCAGTATCTCCTTTGCAGGGGAGTAATTGGCTAGTGACCCAGTATCTCTGTTGAAGGGGAGTAGTTGGCTAATGACCCAGTATATCTGTTGAAGGGGAGTAGTTGGCTAGTGACCCAGTATCTCTGTTGAAGGGGAGTAGTTGGCTAATGACCCAGTATCTCTGTTGAAGGGGAGTGGTTGGCTAGTGACCCAGTATCTCTGTTGAAGGGGAGTAGTTGGCTAATGACCCAGTATCTCTGTTGAAGGGGAGTGGTTGGCTAGTGACCCAGTATCTCTGTTGAAGGGGAGTAGTTGGCTAATGACCCAGTATCTCTGTTGAAGGGGAGTGGTTGGCTAGTGACCCAGTATCTCTGTTGAAGGGGAGTAGTTGGCTAATGACCCAGTATCTCTGTTGAAGGGGAGTGGTTGGCTAGTGACCCAGTATCTCTGTTGAAGGGGAGTAGTTGGCTAATGACCCAGTATCTCTGTTGAAGGGGAGTGGTTGGCTAGTGACCCAGTATCTCTGTTGAAGGGGAGTAGTTGGCTAATGACCCAGTATCTCTGTTGAAGGGGAGTGGTTGGCTAGTGACCCAGTATCTCTGTTGAAGGGGAGTAGTTGGCTAATGACCCAGTATCTCTGTTGAAGGGGAGTGGTTGGCTAGTGACCCAGTATCTCTGTTGAAGGGGAGTAGTTGGCTAATGACCCAGTATCTCTGTTGAAGGGGAGTGGTTGGCTAGTGACCCAGTATCTCTGTTGAAGGGGAGTAGTTGGCTAATGACCCAGTATCTCTGTTGAAGGGGAGTGGTTGGCTAGTGACCCAGTATCTCTGTTGAAGGGGAGTAGTTGGCTAATGACCCAGTATCTCTGTTGAAGGGGAGTGGTTGGCTAGTGACCCAGTATCTCTGTTGAAGGGGAGTAGTTGGCTAATGACCCAGTATCTCTGTTGAAGGGGAGTGGTTGGCTAGTGACCCAGTATCTCTGTTGAAGGGGAGTAGTTGGCTAATGACCCAGTATCTCTGTTGAAGGGGAGTGGTTGGCTAGTGACCCAGTATCTCTGTTGAAGGGGAGTAGTTGGCTAATGACCCAGTATCTCTGTTGAAGGGGAGTGGTTGGCTAGTGACCCAGTATCTCTGTTGAAGGGGAGTAGTTGGCTAATGACCCAGTATCTCTGTTGAAGGGGAGTGGTTGGCTAGTGACCCAGTATCTCTGTTGAAGGGGAGTAGTTGGCTAATGACCCAGTATCTCTGTTGAAGGGGAGTGGTTGGCTAGTGACCCAGTATCTCTGTTGAAGGGGAGTAGTTGGCTAATGACCCAGTATCTCTGTTGAAGGGGAGTGGTTGGCTAGTGACCCAGTATCTCTGTTGAAGGGGAGTAGTTGGCTAATGACCCAGTATCTCTGTTGAAGGGGAGTGGTTGGCTAATGACCCAGTATCTCTGTTGAAGGGGAGTGGTTGGCTAGTGACCCAGTATCTCTGTTGAAGGGGAGTAGTTGGCTAGTGACCCAGTAACTCCGTTGCAGGGGAGTAGTTGGCTAGTGACCCAGTATTTCTGTTGAAGGGGAGTAGTTGGCTAATGACCCAGTATCTCTGTTTCAGGAAAGGATGGCCGCCGTCAACCAGACGGAGCTCGAGGACTTTAAGAAGAACGTGGACGATGTGTTCCTCCTTACAAACGGGATAATCGTCTGCTGTGAGTATCGATGCTAGTTGGGCTACAAACGAATGGGAACCAACTGTTTTAAAAACATCAACATTTTTGAAGTCATGTCGTGGGCAGGAAGGGAGGTGGGAGAAACGTAGCTGTGCACTGGATTTGACGAGGGCTGGGTTCGAATCCTGGTTGGTAATACCAAGGGTTGTTTCACCTGATTACATTCTCATTCTAATTCCAAGCAAATGCTCTAATTTCTACCGTCCTTGTTTTTACACCATTAATGTAAATATGTGGATAGCCTCAGAGAAGTAAGCATTGACAAATAAAGGAGGAGGCCGAGTTTTGGCTTCCTAACAAAAGACCAACACCGAATTCTATCAGCTTTTTAAAATCGAAACATCAATTTGCTGGTATATTTATTGTAGGATTGTTTGGATTAATTATTCAAAATACTTCTTCATTTCGTCAAAATTATTAAATATATATTGAAAATTATCTATGTGATATTTTTTAATAATCTGCGATAAATATGGTTTTAAATTGACTAGACATATTAAAAATTTTTGAAGGTGTTATTATTATTATTTATCACCGCGTCTTACTACCCGTTCGGGTTATACGCTTAAGTACTAATTACACTAATGGATTAGGAATTGGGAAGGTTGAAATTTAGAGGAAGTGAACCTACATTCGCGTGGAGGGAGAGTGGAAAACCATTTAGGAATACCACCCCCAGTTCACCCGACCGAGATTCGAACCTCGATCTCCCCGTCCTCAGTGGTCTAGCTCAACACGGCTGGCGCGTTAGCCAACTACGCCACCGAGGCGGGTGTGTAGGTGTCATTGATGGCGAATTTCCTTTAGATATCAAATATACATGCCACAGTCGACATTGGACAGACGACTTTACTTCCCTTCTGAAGGAAGTTGTGCTACAGGTTTTTATCGTTAAAGAATAATCGGTCCACCCCGGCTGAATTAGAACCCACGAATTTCGGATCTCGGGACGAGCACTTTACCCCAATACCACTGAGGACAACACAAGATCAGTCAGTTCAATCTTATGTAGCACCGGTTCTACTAGTATGCGAGTCCACTCTCGTAATTTTTCTATTGAAAACGTTTGCCTTCTTGACCCTAACAGCTGCTTCCAATAATTACCTCACGTTTGAGCTATTTCTCAACGACAGTTTGATTCACATATGAAGGAACTTTTTGACATTTATAAACGTTACCAAAATATTTTAAATATATTCATGCATCAAGTAATGTGATTTGGATCTCTGACGTTTCATAAATAGTTTCATATAATACTGGTAATATGTAAAATGTAATTAATGTCGAAAAAAAAAAAAAAAATTATATTGTCTAAATGTTCTTTCCTACTAAAATCCAACTATACGCTGAGCAATCTACCTCTCTCTATTATATTAGGAATACGGAGAGAAAGAGAGCAAAGACACAAAGATAAAAAAAATTATGCCATAGCCCAGGCCTGGGCAGATAATTTGTCATTGAGAATTTAAATACAAGAATGGGCTGCCAAATAAAATACGATTTTTCGGCATTTGCTACTTTCTCTTGACGCCTCGGAGAGATGACCTTTCATGACCTCCTTAAACAGAAAAAGTGGTTTTCACAATGCCATCTGTCTGTCCATCTGTACCTTGGGCTAGAGCCGAAACTGTTTAACCAATTGAGCTAAAATTTGGTATTTGGGGCTTTCATAAATTCCCCCCGAGGGGTTTTTGGGATAAGTTTTCCAACACTCAAATTAAGGGTAGTTTACCAAAGGGAAAAGAGAAAAAAATCTTTTTCTTGAAATTTGCTATAGTGATTTTGATTAAATTTTATATCCAGACAATTTTTATCACTATGAACTAGATGTCAATTTTCAATTTCTCATGAAAATTACTTTCAAAGTACTTTTCATTAGGGAAATTTTCCTATTTTGATAATTTATCAGCAACTATTTGAGATACAAAATATATTATCACTGTAAAGTTATAGTACTATTAAAGGCACAAATCTTTTACTTGAAACATATTTTTATAAAACCAGCAATTTCTGAGCTATAAGCAAATATATACTTTTTAATTCAGGTCTGAAAATTATTTTGATTCTTATGTTCTTTGGTGGACAAAGATGTTTCTCTTTTCTCAATTTTTCTGTAAAAGTGTTTCTAGTTCCTAATGTCCTAGATTAAGTAATGAACAGTGTATATTATTTCATTTATGATCTTTGTTGTAGTGTTTCTACATTCTACAACAATGTATAGACCTATTATTTTGTGCGTTTCACAAATATTGCGAGTTTTTAAGATAAAAGCGAGAGAAAGTGTGGGGTGCACCGTACCATTTATTTTTTCATATATTTCATAATGTATTTACTATCAAAAGTACATTTTAGTAGTTTAGATTTTTAAAATCTCTTGTAAAATATTAATTGGATATGTGGAATGGAAATTGTATACACATCCATAAGAATATATATTTAATTCTGGCATTTCTGGCACTATATTTTTCTCTCTCCGTAGATAGTTACAGCTTGAGGGTCACGTAAAAATAAGTGAAAGGGATGCATGCGGCCCACGGACCGTAATTTTCCTAGGGCTGCCATAGTCAGAGGCGCAGGGACGTTTTTGGTTACGAGGGTTCAAGTTATAGTGTATTTTTCGAGTTTATATAGGTGTTTGGCAAATATTCGTAAGAAAAAGGGGTCAAGAAGCCCTCCTTCTGCAAATTTATTTACCGGTGCGCTCTCTGATAGTTATTTAGAGAATATTTTCATAGTAGAGCATTTCATGATTAAAATGTTGTTCATTTATATTTTACACATGTTATATATATTCTGAAAATTGAAAAATGACACCTGTTCACGGGAATCGAACCCGAGACCTTTGGCTTAGTACGCCAATGCTCTATCATTAAGCTATCCAGGATTCGTCCCGTGCCCAGGTTCATTTTTCACTCATATTTTAAGGCAGAGCCTATGATGGACGTGCGGAAATCGTCAGCTACAAGTGTGTGATTATATAGATAACTTTTAAAATATTTCACTTTTAATATCTAGGGAATTATTTTTACTATAGAATTTGGATGGGTACAAATTAAATAATGTACCCATCAATCAACATTTGGGTGCCTGCCTGTTATTTCACCATTGACCTGAACATAGTAGCAGTGCCACCCATGTTGAGTGTATTTCCTGTGTCTATTCTTGTTTCTGCCCCACTCTGTATAGCATCCATGTGTGTGTTCTCTCTGATCAGTGATGCAATGCGGATTCGCGTGTCTTGAAGCTGGGTCCGTCCGGTCCAAAAACGTCACGAACATAATTATGAAGAACCTGTTGGACATGTGTAAGTATAGGCCTACTCTCTTTAGTACAACATAGTTCAATACAAGAAAAAAACTTGTTTTAGCACCGCATCCTACTATACATTAGGGATATAAGCATCTGTAATAACTACATTCATTTGTTGAGGACGAGTAAGCTTGATTTTAGATGGAAGTGTATCCACATTTGTGTGAAGTGATAGTAGGAACCCATTTAGGAAAATCCACCCTCTGTACACCCGATTGGTATTTGAACCTTGATCTCCCCGTCGTCGGCAATCTAGTCTATTGCGATAGTGACGCCGTAGACCGCGCAGCCACCGAAGCATCTATAGGGGGGTGGGGAGAAAGAAAAGGACCTATGGACTCACGTTTTACAAGGTGATTATTAAAATTGGATGCAAGAAAGACAAAGGAAATGGATGTCATGGAAATGAAACAGGATTAGGAATTAAGTTATCTGGATAAGATTAGGAGAAGAGGGAGTAGGCCTACATGAGATAGTAGAGAAAGCAGGACCGAGATGGTATGAGCATGTAATGAGGATGGAAAAGGAGAGAGTCTCAAGAAGAATTATGGAGATCAAGTACGAAAGTAAAAGATACCAAGGGAGACCAATAAATAGCTGGTAAGAGCAATTAACTGCATGTGTGCTAGTGAGAGGAGAAGATTAGAAGCAAATAAAATATAATGATTGCTGTAAGGACATGGAGACATTTTACTAAGCTGACACGGCCACAAGCTGGATTTTTTTTTTAAACACAGCTTCCTACTATCTTTTAAGGTTGTACTTATAATTATGTACTAATTGCACCAATGAGCTAAGGATGAACAAGGTTGAATTTAGATTAAGTGTACCAACTATCCACATTTTCGTGGAAAAAGAGTGGAAAACCATTCAGGGGGAAAAAAACCTTCCGTTCCCCCGACCGGAATTCGAACCCCAATCTCCTTGTCTTCAGTAGTCTAGTCTGGAAAAAACTTTATTATTATTATTATTATTATTATTATTAAACGTGTACTCAGTAAACTAGTAAGCGTTTAAACTAATAACCAAACAAACTACTACTTTTTAATTATATTTTAACACATCATTTTGGCTAAATAGGTGTTTTCGTGATATTTTCTACTTTCTTCTTTTGCTTATTTAAATTTTACTCTTATTTTCTTTACCTATTACTAATGCTACAGCTTAGAAAGGAGCTGTAAACTATACTAAAATGTTAAATTAGTATATTTACTTAATATGGCCCTCTTTGGTGATGACATTAATTTATTCCATGCTGGAAAATCTGTAGCTGCAACACTAGTTAAAAGTGCCAAATGAATTAAGCAACACTATCAGCCTATCAGATGAATATTAACACACATAACCCAGCATCGGTGGGCACGCAGGCTCATGAGGTCTAGTTTAACGGTGATTTGGAATATCGGCCCGGTGTGCAAATATGTTTTTTCCATAGAACGTTTTCACACTCTCTCTCGCCATGTAAATGCGGGTGTATTTAGTCTAAAAGTCTACCGTACGCATCCCCAGCTCATGTGTGTGATTAAATGAGGTAATTTGGACAAGTAGCTGTAGGTGTTAATTTAATCAATTGTAATCTAATGAAACCATAATAGTTTGTTAGAATGAAAGTGTTAAACATCTTGTAGGCTGTGTCTATCGTAAATACACTTGACTTTATGTGATATATGTAAAAACAATATCATTGTAAATATAACTACAAATATTCCACTCGCACTCCAGTGACGATGAAGTTGAGGTTCTGCTATAGGAATGGTATACTCGAGGTATCAACTCCTTAAACAAGATAGTTTTATTAAACGTAATATTTTTTTTAACTCACTAGAAGGTTTTTCCTTGATTCAATCAGGTATTTTAAAGACAGAATAGTATGGTATAGGTGAGTAGTGTTATAAAATTAAAATTAAATATAATGGCTGATTAATATGGCTAGGAACATTAAGTCAAAGAGATTATGAGGATTAAAGGGGTGGAGGATGCGAGGGTACACTTGGAAATAAATGTCCAGATAATTGATGTGTATTCTTATTGATAGGAAAAAGTTGATAGCTGCAGTAAGATTGATGAACTGTAATGATGGCGATTAACTGAAAGTCAACTTAATTTGAGATCCTGTTTTATTGACTTTTTCACTAGGCTTCTGGATTTCAATGATTTCTCTTTTCATGTTCCTTTTTCACTAGGCTTCTGGATTTCAATGATTCCTCTTTTCATGTTCCACTATAATCAGGATCTACTCCTTTTTATTTTGGTCCACTTTATTGATAATGTGCTGGATATTATACACTTATCAGGATGCAGGAGATTAGAGTATTCTAAAGAGGTGAAGTGTTATTCATCTGAAGAAGAGATGGGAAACAACACGAAAAACACATCCTCGGTGCACCTAGCCTGGAATCAAAACCTTGCACCCGAGTTAGAGTTAATAAATCTAGTATACGCTCAACTCTGATATTTTCTCTATCCTAAATGTTTGATAACAGGTAATCATATCAATATTTATTCATCATCATCATTTCCCAACTCCATTTTCCTGGGTGTGGCTACACAAGCGCTCGCCACTATTTCCTGTCGTATAATATTTATTCTTCAACGTCTTCCCACTTGAATCCTCTCTTCTCTATCTCTGATCTCACAGTTTTCATCCATCGTTTCCTTGGCCTTCCCCCTGGTCTTTTTCCTTTCTATTTATTCTCTTTCAAAGTATCTTCTTGCTGTTCTAGTATTATCCATTCTAATTCCGTGTCCATACCACTGAAATTATTTGCTGCACTGCAAGTTAAATTACAATCCATTTATTTAAAGTATTAATTTTAAGCCATGACAAATTGGAAACATTATTTGGCTTTACATATCAATTCCGAGAAAGATGTATAGACTAAATTAATAAATTTGATTGCATAACTCATCTGTTAACAAGCTAATCGCATTGAGAATAAGGGCCAGTTTCATAGTCAAACTTAGCATGCCTAAAGTGCGAGTCGATACTAAGGGCCAGTTTCATAGTCAGACTTAGTACGCCTCAAGTGCGGCGCTATACTAAATACAAGACGTCGCCTACCTGAAATTGAATGGAATGGGCTAGTTTCATATGCGAAACTGACCCATTCCATTTTGGTCTAGGTAGGTGTCGTCCTGTATTTAGTATCGACTTGCACTTTAGGCGTACTAAATCTGACTATGAAACTGGCCCCAAATACAGGACGATACACCTACCTAGACCAAAATGGAATGGGCCAGTTTCGCATATGAAACTAGCCCATTCCATTCAATTTCAGGTAGGCGACGTCTTGTATTTAGTATAGCGCCGCACTTGAGGCGTACTAAATCTGACTATGAAACTGGCCCTAAGTCTTGGTCAGAAAAAACAAGAGTAGGTATAAGTTGGTTGATTTGAACAAAAAATGTAAACCCCTATTTACTCATTTTATTTGCGCTGTGTTTCTCTAGAGCTTTAGTATCATCATTCAAGGGCCTCAGCATAAAATAAATTAAATACTTATTATCAGATAATTTTGAAATACCTTTTTTGCATTCAAGGAGAATAAACTAATTTGGGAGATTGTTGTGAGGGTGAAACTGTAAACAATGAGAGTTGAATGTAATATGATTCAATAATTCGTGTCCTATTTGCTCATTATTTATTCACGGCCAAAGGACACTATAATAACTCCCAAACAAAAGACTAGTCAGCTCAGACTTTGTAATGGCTCTTATGTAACACACTCTTCTTATGACCCAGATGAACATGACATGTCGAGTAGTATTAAGAGGGTGATTTCTGTAGACATCTAAATACTTCACACGGGCACAAAGAGAAGGAAATCTGTTTTGTATTTTAATGTTCCTTTCAACTTGGACATTTCTCAACTCTGCCAGAAAATAGGTCATTTTGGCAAAGATTTGATACATTTAGCCTAGGTTGGTTACGGGGAGGTTGGGGTTCGAATTCCACCCGGACGTACTGAGTTGTTTAAAAAAATCATATATAGTTTCCCATTCCCTCTTCACGCAAATGCAAATGCATTTACTAACAATAGTAGCCTTATCATTCCTACCCCACATGTGTAAATAACCGGATGGCCCGGAGGTATAAAAATAACCAAACATTATAAAAGAAAACAATTTCCTAGACCAAATGTGGTAGGTACTTTTACACAAAATATGTGTATAACAACTTTTATTCAAAATCGTTTGATCCTGACTATATTTAAAAAAAAGTTTAGTCAAATTAAGACATTATTTTTCGACTCTACAAATTAATTTAGTCCATATTATGTTTAATACACACACATAATCTAATATTCCTCTCTCTCTCTCTTATGTATATACCGGGTGCTCATTTGGAAAATTTCCACCAAAATATCTCGAAAACAACGCATTGCAGAAAAAAATGTTTTAAACAAAAGTTGTTTGGTTCTGAGGGGGAAGTAACGTAGTAAGGCTGATATGACCTTGGGTGGCGTGATAAGGTAACGTTAGGGTCACGTTGATATTTTTTTAAATGAGACTCCCCCCCCTTTTTTTTTACATATTCCTGTAGATCACATTGTGCCATTTTCAAAATGAAGTCTCCCAACCGTAGACGCACTGTCTACTGGTCGCTAGCGACCAGGTCTTGGCAAACCACTAGGATCAAGGGAGCATATGTACGCTTGCGTGCGTGGTCGCCACAACCAGTGAGTGGCCGGCAACTACAAGAACATGAACGACACTCGGGGGACCAGCTGGTCGCGACGACCAATGAGGTGCCTTGATTCAAATGGACTCGTTCAGTCTGCACGGAGCATTTATAGAGGCCAGATATGTGCAATGAGCTTCGACACAGATTTAAGAAATCGAATCTCTAAGAGCCAACCTTCGTGTCGCTCAGTTTGGTCTTCTCATTTGGTCCCTCGCTTTCAAGTCTCTTGTCGACCAAGTTGCCAACGACTGGTCGACAGTGCGTATAGGGTTTAGTCTTTCTTGAAGCAATTTAAACTTTTAACAACAATAATAATAATAATAATGATAATAATTATAGTAATAGAGTTGTATTCTCATGTCCGGAGAAGATGACCCTTTCATCCCTGTATATCACCGATGGATAGTAGGCTAGTAATAATTATATCAATAGCGTGCTAAGCCAAATGAGTTTAATCCCTGTTCAAGTTTTATTTTAAAAATTGTTCCAACCAACTTGCCGGAAATGTTCTGAATGTAGTGACAATAGGCGAGTTTTCGCGGTTGACCTGGTATCGATGTTAACGAAATGTTTATGACCGAGACGATACCAGATCTCGGTTTGATAACGCTTTCCTTCACCTAACTAAACAGTATGGCTACGACCAATGAGCCGAGAATTTGTGCGCCAATTTCAAAATAGTGTCACTTCTTATGTTAGATTTAAACGAGTATAACTTCCTAGTCAGTGGATTTTAAGTGTTTGTATATTAAAATGGACAGCAATTACTAGCTAGAAACACATGGCAGTAAGTAGGTACTTAAAAACTGTTTAGTTATTGTTAAAAGAAAATAACTCTATCTGAGCTAGGCCTATTACACAAGTACTTCATGTTTTCTAATGTTACTTTTGGATATTAGAACTAGTCATAATAAGCAACAATCTAACTAAGAATAAAAGTAAATATCTCATTTTCCGTCGATTTGCAGTACATGTAGTAGGGATATATAACTTCACCTACCAGCTGTTAGATCTACTCCAACCCAATCTCCTTTTTTGTTTAAGAAAAACATCTTAGAATCGTTTTCGCGCTCCACCTTGGTCAGAACCACTTGATCGTAAACACTCGATACCAAGACGTAACCAAGTCAATCGCGAAAACTCGCCTCTAGAAAAACTAATCAGCATTGTGATAATCTCTGTTTACTATTCCCGTTATAGTGATCAGCGCCTTGTTCTATTGGCTGATCGGCTACGCACTGGCTTATGGCGATGGCAACTCGTTCATGGGTCTGACATACTGGGCTGGCGTCGGGCTGCAGGATGGCGTGATGGCCCATTGGTTCTTTCAGTTTGTGTTCGCAGCCACCGCCGCCACCATTGTGTCAGGAGCTGTCGCCGAAAGGTGCAACTTCTTCGCATACCTCGTCTACAGCGGAATCATCTCAGGTGAGGTGTTCACAAGTTTTAGGGGTTTGATACTGACCATCTGCTTTGTGGATGGTTTTCCCCGTAATGTGTTTTCGTTCTCCTTTTCCAGGCGAATAATATGAAGTTCCTTGAAAGATCTGTAGTTGTCACATTTGATAGATAGTATTAATAACTATAAAATTACCCTAATAAAATAGTAAAATGTAGGCCTATTCAATATTGACTGCAAAATGTACTTATATATTTTTGTATTTCCTAAAAGGCTCTTCCAACTAAAAATGAAAATAGACTATTATTTTGTTAGTTTACTAGAATTCACAGAGTTAACTAAGAAAACAGATTTTAGAACCCTAAATAAGTATACCAGCTTAACCTACATATTAACTAACACTAGTTTACACCACCCAGTAAACCATTCGTACGTCTCAGTATTTATAACATGTACTTATCTCCAGGTAGGCTGTTCTCAAACTGCAGTTGTTTATATTTTTACAAAATGCAAGCAGTTGGAGGTGGATAGCTGGAACCCCACCATATCCTATTCTTGTCCTATCACCGCCCTCTCTTTCTTCTTTCTTGGCCGACTCGTTTGCGAATAATCAGAATAAATGATAAGTTACCATTTGTTAACTGTAATGCAGTGAGGAACAATACCTTCCTCTTCATAATTAGACCTGAGGATGATGTAAGGATACATCTTAATTAGTCGTCAACAAATGGCAGCTCAAGCAGCCTTCTGACACAAGGAGAAATAGATCCAAGATAAGAGAAATCATCAATCCATAAAATATATTCTTCACAAATGTATTAATAATTATTATGACACTTTAAATATCTTAACCACCTTGTAATACTATTTTTTCTGTTTCATTAACAATATCAATACATTTTAAATTTCATGAGCTTAATTAACTTTTTATCATCTTCAATGTTTTAAAATGTTTTAATGTGTTGTATCTTAAGATTCGGATGGACATCTCAAAGTTTTGCAAATCTCTCGTCCAAGTAGTTCCATGTATTATCACCTCAACAGAGGTGCGCTGCTGTAGTTATGGCAGTCACCCCACCGACCCCTCTCACCCCCTCTATTTTACTCCCTTTTCAGAGTGTCCTTACATTCCAC
>CABFWO010001249.1:46309-81491 GCA_902155825.1 Timema genevievae
AGATCATACAAATACATCACAGGGAACATTCTCAATAGCTCAGGTTTGGAGGTGGCAGACAATTAGTGTCCAGTCAAGGGTTTTACCTGACTGAACAGGATATAAATGGTTCGATGGAAGGGGGAGTAGCGGGGTTTACATGGGAAAAAAGAGATGGTAAGAAAGAGAATGCCAAAGGGGGGTTTGGGGAGGAAAGGGAGAGGTGCTTCCGAAGACAGAGCAATCTATTGGGAAGCTGCTGAACTTTTTCAACAGTTTAGACATGATTTAATTTGAAAATAACAAATTTTGTACCCGTTATTGTACTATAAATATTTGTCGTGTATGATAGAACATTATCTTATTCTCTATAATAATATGATAAATTCAAAACTATATTCTTGTATTTCATGTTTTATTTCATTTAAATTTAATTGAAATTACGTCTTATTGCAAAAAAGTAAATATTAACTTGTAACTTTTTTATTAATATAGTTCATTTTAAATTTACAAGTTTAATGCAATGCAAAAAACCGCATGTTGTTACTATGCATATTTTTTAAGCAATGGCGGGCACAACTTTATCGTTCTTATATAGTAGGTGTCCATCCGAATCTTAACAAAGGCATTTTAAGCTATATGTTCGTTTTATGGCTAGTTTCCTTATGATTTTAAAATTGTAAATGGTGTATTGTTGTTCCTGTATTTCTCAATGCTTTAATATATATATATATATATATATATATATATAAAGAGGAAGACCAAGGGACAGATGGCTGAAGGAAGTAAGGAGGAGTGTGGAGGAGAGGGGAGAGGACTGGGCTAAGGTATAGGGAGGGAGATGGAGGGAGGAAAGGAGGTGGGGGAGAGGCTTATGTTCCAAACAGTCCCAGCCAGTGTTTCATGATGATTATATGATGATGAATTAGAAAAACTTTAATAAAGTTTATATATATATTCTAATTCATCATCATCATCATCATGAAACACTGGCTGGGACTGTTTGGAACATAAGCCTCTCCCCCGCCTCCTTTCCTCCCTTCATCTCCCTCCCTATACCTTAGCCCAGTCCTCTCCTCTCTCCTTCACACTCCTCCTTGCTCCCTTCAGCCATCTGTCCCTTAGTCTTCCTCTCGGCCTCCTACCCCTCACCTCCATATCCAACATCCTCCTGGACATCCTTTCCCTCTCCATTCTTCTCACATGGCCATTCCACCTTAGTCGTGTCTTCTCTATCCTGTCCTGGACAGGACTAATAGTATTCGTATAATATTTACTTACAGTTCATTTTCAATTTCATGAACCTAATTATTTTTTACAATTTTTAGTTTTTTAAAGTGTGTTAGAATGTATTGTATTTTAACAACGGTTCTTTAAGACATATGTTTATTTTGTGACTATCATTTATTTATAATTTTCAAATTGTAATTGGTGTATCCCTCTTCCTACATTTCTCAATGCTTGTTAAAATTTTATCTAAGTTTTATTAAAAGTTTTTCTAACTAATCTATTTAATTCCAGTTGATTGTTTTTTCACAATATTACTTATTTACTCCCTGAAACTAGGCTTATAATTCCCTCCTTCAATAAACATTAATTGTATAATGTAAGTCCACATGTTTGTTGTTCCAAACACCCATTTCCATCCCGTGACCTAACATGTCGGATATTTGTACAGGATTCACATACCCAATAGTCGCCCACTGGGTGTGGTCGCCCCAGGGATGGTTACTCAAGATGGGCTACAAGGACTTTGCCGGCTGCGGGGCGGTGCACCTCATGGCTGGGGCATGTTCCCTCGTGGCCACAGTATTCTTAGGACCTAGGATAGGCCGCTTCGACTCTAAATCCGGAGAGAAAGGAAGCGCAGATGACTTTGTGGGCCATTCTCTACCAGTATGTCATACTTTGAGTGTGTTATGGTATCTAATAGGCGGCGCTAGCTCTTCATTATTGGGAGACGGGAGTGTGAAAAAAACACTTTTTCAAATCAAATTAGAAAATAAAATAAAATTTGTAGCAACTGAGTAATACTCAGTGGCGCAGGAACTAGGAGGTACGGGGGTAAATTTTACCCCTCCTAAAAAAATTGAGGGGGGTAAAAAGTATAATTTTTACCCCCCCTCAAAAATAATATAGCAAAACTTTTAGATAATGTAAACATCTTATTGAGGCAAGATACACTATGTTAACATAATAAAAATAAAATGTGCTTGGAGCATACACTGAAGAGATTTTGAAAACTGATAGTGATACCAGCTACATAAGCTACTGGAGAAAGAATTTTTTCAATGCTTGGATGCATTAAAAACTATCTTGGCTCCAGGATGAGGCAATGTAGACTAAATCACCTGAGAGGCTCAACAAAATTGAAATTACAAAACTGGTTAGTGGTTTTATAGCTAGTAACAAATATAGAGCAAAGGTGTATGGAAATCTACTTTAATTTTCAGTGTTTCATAATTTTTAGTTGAGCTGCATCAGATAACATTTTTCTTAATATGTTTTGTGTGTATTAATTCTAATGTTTGGAATGACTAAAATAAATGAGAAAAATGAACAGTGGGACCATTAAATACAGGTATCCCTCGTTATACTTGATATCACGTTACGCGTTTTCGATATTACACGATTCAAAGAAATACAAAAATAGTGCATGGTCAGCTGGAATTTCGCAGTCATCCTGTGCGGTGGTGGTGTGACCTTGTGTACAACACATCCCAGTGAAAGCATTGATCTTTACTGTACAGTTTGGTGTTAGCGGGGTGGTATTGACAACATTAGACGTGCATGGGCAGAAGTTAAACAGTCCTGTATGAAAAGAGTCTGGGAAAATGTTTGGCCTGAAATTTCTGATTCTCATGATTTTGATCCTGACCACGAGCTTTCCAATTCAAGACATGACATCGTTGACATGGCAAGATGTTGGATTTGAGGACATAGATCAGGCAAATGTTGATCAATTGTTACAATCCCACTCAACAGAACTCACTAATGAAGATATTCTAGAAATGGAGAATGGCATAAATAATGAAGAGGAAGAGCCTTATGTTGTTGAGCCTATCAAACTTTCAACAAAACAATTTTCTGATTTAATTAAGCATATTGACAGTGCAATTAGAATCATTGAAGAAAATGACCCTAACATGGATAGAAGCACCAAAGTTGCCAGAGAGATCCAGAGTTCTTTGGCTTGCTACAAATAACTCTATAGATAAAGAGAAAAAGCTGCCCGTCAGTTGAATCTTACAATTTCATCAAATAAATTAAAAATCGTCATTCTAAAGATCCAGGGCCTTCACAACAGGAAAAGCTTACCATTCCAGGGCCTTCAAGAAAGAAAGAGCTTACCGTCCCAGGGCCTTCAAGAGATCAAGAGTCTACCTTCCCTGGGCCTTCAAGAGAGTAAGATTTTACCATCCAAGTGTATTCCGAAGAGCTAAAGCCTACCATCCAAGGGCCTTCAAGAGAGCAAAATCCTACCGTCCCAGGGCCGTCAAGAGAGCAATAGCTTGCCGTCCTAGGGCTTTCATGCTAGCAAGAGCCTACCGTCCTAGGGTCTTCAAGCGAGCAAGAGCTTACCGTCCAAGGGCCTTCAAGAGAGCAAGAGCTTACCGTCCAAGGGCCTTCAAGAGAGCAAGAGTCTACCATCCCAGGGCCTTCAAGAGATCAAGAGTCTACCATCCCAAGGCCTTCAAGAGATCAAGAGTCTACCATCCCAGGGCCTTCAAGTGATCAAGAGTCTACCGTCCCAGGACCTTCAAGAGAGAAAGAGCTTACCGTCCAAGGGTCTTCCGAAGAGATAAAAACCTACTATCCAAAGGCCTTAAAGAAAGCAAGAGCCTACCATCCTAGGGCCTTTATGCCAGCAAGAGCTTACCGTCCCAGGGCTTTCAAAAATGCAAGAACCTGCCATCCCAGGGCCTTCAAGAGAGCAAGAGCTTACCGTCCCAGGACATTCCTGTTCATGGGCCGTCAAGAGAGCAAGAGCCTACCGTCAAGAACAAGATAGTGATAATCCAGCTTTGCCAAATCCAGTTATTTTATCATGCGATTGAAGATTTACAGTAAGTGTACCTGTATCATTGTATTAATTAGATACATTGATTAAAAATTGTGTTTGTTTACAAATTTCAGGGGATTGAAGATTGACAATAGGTGTAGGCTACACACTGGTAATACTAAATATTAAATATTATATACTAAATAACTGAATTAATTCTATGTATCACATAAAAAGAAGTTACTTTGTTTTTCAAAATGTTGATTTCCAATTTTTTGAATAAAGCAATTGGCTGTTTCTTTTACGGTACCGTACTAAGACTGTCCCATTTGAGCAGATTATTTAGGGGGGGAAGAGGGTGGGATGTCAAGAGTAGTAGTGCGCACTTTTCTTACCATGAAAGGTAGCTGTCTTACCTTGATAGATTACACTATGACTTTCTTATAAGCTATACTACAGTGAAATAAGACAAGGTAGGCTTGCCACTTTTCAGGGTTAACGATGGGTACATATTATTATAAAAAAACTACCAATTGTTTTTAATTGTAATGGTTCTTTTATCGTTTGTCCAGTGTAAATGATATGTATCGGGCGTATCCCGACCTCGATCTATCCAGACTCTACTGTACAATTGTAAATTACAATAGTTACCAAGATACACATAAAACAACTACATTTAAATATATGATTAGACTGGTTTTGAAGAATATTTCCTCTAGTTTGCTGTACAGAAGCAAGTGCTATAACTTTTTGTAAACTAACCCTCAACCTATTAGTTTGTTGTATTTTCAGATAAGTACTATCCCTCACAGTATTTTTACACTAATGGGGTATGGATGAGGAAATTACCCATATCTGTATGGATGAAGAGTGGGGAGATATTTAATAAAAATCACCTCAGTATACCTGAGGGTCCTTTTTCAGCAAACTAGACTAGGCAAGACTAATATATTCAGGTCCACATATATCAAATATGTACTGACGTTTTTTTAACATGCACATTATAATCAATTACATGAAAGGAGAATTAGTAGCGGCAAAGTTTCAACATTTGACAGTCATAAGCAAAAATGTGCACAAGTGAAACTTACAACACCAAAAATATTATTTTTAACTGCTACTCTTTTAATAGTTTTGACTATAAAAGTTGTACCACAACAAAGCATTCGGAGCTCACAGCTTTTATGAGTTACGATTAATTTTCTGAGGTATGTGTAAAGACCATTTATAAAACAAATTGAGTAAAAAAATGTACAAACCTTTTTTAACATTTTCAATAAAAAAAATCAACAAACCTACATCGATTTTAAATAACTAGACTATACAGTCGATAGCTAATTGAATGCCCAAAATTAACCCAACGTTGAAATAATGATTTCAATTCTTATTTTGCCATCAAAGTAACATATTTAAGGTTTAATTGATTTGAATTGCATGCCAAAGGTGTAGTTTGCCATTTTTCTGTACTGAAACTAGTAAATTAATACTTAGGTTGTTTCTAGTGAATAAATAGACCATGTTAATATTTCAGTTGGTTGGTATTGGAGGTTTGCTGTTAATGACAGGATTTCTTGCCTTCAATGGCGGCTCTCTGGGCACAATGGTTGGTGCTGGAGACAGTGGACTCATAGCCAGGGTGATTTGCAACACTGTGATGGGAGGGAGTGGAGGAGGACTGATTATTCTAGCCGCCTGTAAACTGGGCATGTTTGGGCCACCTGCATGGAGCTTTGCCTTCACTCTCAACGCTGCCTTGATTGGGATGGTGAGTTGATAGCTTAGGACAATGTATCACTGTGATCATATACCATGGAGCTTTGCCTTCACTCTCAACGCTGCCTTGATTGGGATGGTGAGTTGATAGCTTAGGACAATGTATCACTTTGATCATAGACCATGGAGCTTTGCCTTCACTCTCAACATCGCCTTGATTGGGATGGTGAGTTGATAGCTTAGGACCATGTATCAGTTTGATCATAGACCATGGAGCTTTGCCTTCACTCTCAACATCGCCTTGATTGGGATGGTGAGTTGATAGCTTAGGACAATGTATCACTGTGATCATATACCATGGAGCTTTGCCTTCACTCTCAACGCATGCCTTGATTGGGATGGTGAGTTGATAGCTTAGGACAATGTACCACTGTGATCATATACCATAGAGCTTTGATTAAGGTATATATGGATATTCATGTTAATGGATTCTCAACACACTTAAATACCTAGTATATTAATTTATATAATGTATTATTTGAAATCACATATCCTTATATGTTAAACCAACAGGCAAACTATCTGATGCAATATAGTGTATTCTCATCTGAAAAGGCTCTTTGAACCTTCTTTTTCTTTAAACAGTGGCTTACTACCTGTTCAGGTTATACACATATGTGCTAATTACGCTAATCAGTTAGAGATGAGGTAGGTTGAATTTAGAGGAAGTGTACCCGTGTTTGCGTGGAGGCAGAATGGAAAACTATTTTGGAAAAACCCACCCTTAATACACCCGAGAGGGATTCGAACCTCGATCTTCCTGTCATCGGCTGTCAAGTCTAACATAAGAGTGACACCTTAGATCATACGGCCACTGAAGCAGGTTTAATTAAACCTTCTTTGTCAGCAAACAAAGAGCAATAAAGCGAAAAGTAAATCATAGATTTATATTTTAAAATCAATTTTTAACCAAATTAATTATAAAACATACATTTACTTACTTACTTTATGTTACTAGGAACTCAAACGTTCATCGCCCCACCCATAGAGGTACGCCAACTATCCCTATCTTGAACTAGCTCTATCCAGTCTACCTCATTACACCCTATCTATATATTAAGATAGTTCAATCCAGTCTAGCTCATTACAACCTATCTCTATCTTGAGCTAGTTCCAACCAGTTCACCTCATTATACGATATTCCTAGCTAGTTATTCCCAATCGATGTCGTTACATCCTATTCCTATATTGAGTTCTATTCAGTCCAACTCATTACACCCTATCCCTATCTTATGCTAGTTCATCCAGCACACCTCATTACACACTATCTCTATATTTAGCTTGTTCTATCCAGTCCATTTTATAATACTTTACCTATCTTTATCTTTGCTGGCTCTATCCAGTCCACCTCACTATATCCTACCCCTACCTTGAAATAATTATACCCAGTCCACCTCATTAAACCCTATCCATATATTGAGCTAGTTTTATTCAGTCTACCTCATTACTAGGGATGTGGTATCGATACTGTACTCATTAAATGTATCGGAAAAAAATTAACGATACCATGCTAGTATCGAAAGAAAAGTATCGATAGCAGTAAAGTTTTAATCTGGAAAAATGTTTTAATCTAGTATTCATAATCTCTACCCGCTTAAATTTCCATGTGGTCTAACGCGCTAATCTCGTGTTGGACTGGACTGCCAAAAACAGGGAGATCAGGGTTCAAACCCGGTCGGGTGAACAGAGTGTGGTTTTCCCTTAATGGCTTTCCACTCTCCCACCACGCAAATGCGGGTGCATTTCAGCTTAATTAAGCCTTCTTAATCTCTAACCCATTAGTGTAATTAGTAAATAGGCGTATAACCTGACAGGTAGTAAGACGTTGTGTTACAAAAATTCTCAACTTTTGCATCATTATTTTTTTTTAAGTACCGCGTCTTACTACCTGTTCGGATTATACGCTTAAGTACTAATTAAGCTAATGAGTTAGAAATTGGGAAGGTTGAATTTAGAGGACGTTAACCTGCATTTGCGTGGAGGGAGAGTAGAAAACCATTTAGGAAAAATCACTCTCAGTTCACCCGACCGAGATTTGAACCTCGATTTCCCTGTCCTCGGCAGTCTATCTCAACACGAAACCAGTGCGTTAGCCAACTACACCACCGAGGCGGGTTACAATGATAAGCTAAAAGAGACCGTATGCAAGAACGGATAGTGAATGATTAGTGGACCGCTAGAGTGGTCCCGAGAACACTATCACTCCACCTTTTAACCTATGATGACTCAATCAAACCCACGCTAGTGTCAACAAAGCATCCAGTCAGTCAAGTTCTTGCTGGAGTTGCTTCTTGCTTGTGGTGCATAAAATGAGTAAAGATTGATAAATAGTGTCATTTGTTCTTCCTCTACAGACCACCCTAATAAACATTTAATCTCAGCATGGGACATGAGTGAAGATAGCAAAAAAATTGTTTCTTTTGATACCAATTCGATACCTACCGGAGTGTCAGTACTAATTTCAGTAAAAGTTTCGGAAAAAAAGTATCGAGTAAAGATACTAGTATTGAAAGGAAAATACCGATATTAGTAAAGTATCAATACTTTTTCCATATCCCTACTCATTACACCCTATCCTCATCCTGGGCTAGTTATACCCAGTCTATCTAATTCCATCCTATCTCTATCTTGGGATAGTCATACCTAGTCCACCTCATCACACCCTATCCCTATCTCTAGCTTGTTCTATCCAGTCCACCTTATTAAACCCTATCTATCTTGAGCTAGTTCTACCCAGTCCACCTCATTACATCATATCCCTACTTTAAGCTAGTTCTATCATTCCACCTCATTCCACCCTATCTCTTTCAGGTCCATTCTAATGTCATCCTCCCATCTGCAGCTAGATCTTCCCAATGTTTACTTATTTAAAATAACACAAGAATCAAAACCAGCATGTTTGGAATTTTTTTATTTGTATGTGTATCCTATTATATTTTTTGTCAATTTTACTTGTTTGTGTGGCAGGTGTCTGTCACAGCTGGTGTCAATGAAATGTCACTGTGGACTAGTTTCGTCTCTGGGCTGTTTGGTGGGCCTGTATACGTGGCTCTACATTATCTAGTTATTAAGTTGAAAGGTATAGTTGTACACAATTATATGATTTTATTTGTGATATATTTCAAGACTAGGCTATTGATAGCTAAATTAAATTAAGCTGCACTATTGTTTGCTTGGAGGGAGAGAATAAAACTTTTATGTTGGAAAATCACTCAAACTTTAGTGGAAAATACTTAATCCCGATTTCCAAAATCATAGTATGTCAGTTTGTATGTGCAGCCAAACTTGTATACAATAAAAGTTTGTTTTTTTTCATTTCAAGTTTTTAATGTGCACTTTATGAACTGACTGATTATATCAGCACATGTTTAAAAATATGGTGGCCCAATGGCTAAATATTTTTATAATAGTGGAAATTGATAAAACTAAAGAAAAAGGGAAAATAAAATAATAAGAGTAAATTTGATGAAGAAAGTCCACCTAAGGAAAGAGGAAAAATGTGGGAAGAATCCAATGCACAAAAGGTAACAAACATCTTCTTCCTTTCTTCTGTCTTCTATAGTAGAAGAGTGGTCAGACACACATTTTAACACAAATAGATTAATATTTCGGCATTATTGCCAGTTATAAAAAACAAAGAGAGAAGAGGGACTACACTTTACACAAACACTGGATTACTCCATTTTGAATTTGAAGAAAAATACTATGCCAACTGTTTTTGGGATTAAAGATAAATTTCTTGGCTGTGGTTAGTATTTATATGTATATCATATTAAAAAAAAGGGGGGACTAATAATGGTGATAGTAATAATAATATTTAAAAAATAATAATAATTTGAAAAAGGTTAATCTTAGAGAAAGAAAGAAACTATCTTCTGTTGAGGCCTGCCCCATGAAAGTCAGGTCCTGAGACGAGCACTTTACCTCAAGACCACTGAGGTCGCATGAAAACAAGTAGAATAAAATATAACGCATACAGCTAAAACCAAGAACACATATGGACAAGTTCAACTCGTTACATAAACATTATTATGAATTGCTTATGTTTAAGTATAAAATGTATACCAAAAATAAAGATAGGTAGGCATTAAAAATAATAACATAATGAAAAAAAAATAAAAAAATAGCTACAGTAGCCCACTTCTGTCCTTGAGATATTAGTGAGAACTACAGATATAGGGGACTCAAGTTGAATTCCAAACAATAATGTAACATCTATGTTCGGTTCACCCTCTTGCCCAGATATTATAATTCCTGGAAATAATATTGGGTGTTTTGGGTAGTGTATTATGACTGTTATCCTAGTTTGAGCTACTTTGTAGCTCATTTGTTGATATAAACATCGGTTTAGTAAAATAATATTTAAAAAGCTAGATTAGAAAACATATTTTTAGTGTGTTTTAATACATTTATTTTAACACAGCATCTTACTACGAATGCTTACATAGCCTACTAGATACGCTAATGGTTTTAAGGATGAGGAAGGATATATTTAGAGGAATTGTACAAACCACGCTCAGTACACCCAACTGAGAGTTGAACCTCGATCTCCCCATCATCGGCAGTCTAGTCTAGCGAGAGTAGCACATTAGACCATGTGGCCACTAAAGATGGTTAATACATTGTTGTTAAGATATTTGTGTTATGTTCCAGTCGATGACCCACTGGATGCTGTAGCAGTTCATCTGGGAGGTGGGATTTGGGGGTTGTTGGCTGCGTCTATATTCGCCAACAATGGTCTGATATTTGGGGACATTTATCGAGCTTCCATGGTAACTACAAGGACTGAATCATGTCTATTAGGTTTCTAGGGGGAATGCACATTGCAGAAGGCTTCTAACTGTTTTATTACTCAACTAATATACAGTGTCACTGTAAGCATCAACTCTATGTGATAGAGAGACTTAGACAGGTTTCTCGCCACTTAGAAAAAAACAAAAAAAAAAAGCAAAGATCTGAGAGAAATATTGTAATGGTCATCTTGAGAATCTTTTAACCATAGCAAGGTTATTATAATACTGTAATAATTATACATGCAAGCCTACACACAAAAATAAATTATTAATATATCAAATTTAGGCACTGTGTAATAATATATTCAAACTCCAGTGTCATATTATAACTAATGAAGGTGCCTACAATTCCTGACTTCTCTTTGTCCTCAATTTATCACATTTAAACTCTTTGGAGAATATTGAGAGGTGTCATTTAAAAGTGTGCAGGAAACCCCACTATCTCTACTGTAAAGAGAATAGAGGGTAGCGCCAGATGGAGAAAGACATCTGATTGCCTGAGCGTGTGATGTCGCTAAGCACACAAGCCAGCACTAATGCACTAGGTTGTTAAAAATCGGGTCACATTTTATAACATTAAATAAGAGATACACCTTTAAAGTCTACTCCAATGTCCAATTAACGTCATTACTCTACTTAAAAAATGTATATAGGTACGTGGGATTGTTTTAGTATTAAAATATGACTGCTGTGTTCTGGCTGACGTAAGCAATGACATACTGGTAATAAAATTTCACCAAGTGGCGCTACCTTTCTATTCTCTTTACGTTGGTTATCTCTGTTTACTACATACAGTTCTCAACTTATCCTCCCCAACCACTCATGTATTTTGATTCCACAACTCTTGTTTCACGTCATAGTCAACTATTTACACTCTGCACATCATGAATGCAGCTAGAGCTTAAGACTACACTCTTAACCTGGTCAAGGAGGTAAAACCAGGCTTCATTGCGTGTTTAGTAGTTTATTCAGCTCCCATAGTTATATAACACTTTAAAACAATTAAATACTCATTTTCCTGATTAGAGGCATTATTATTTATATTTATAATTTGATTGATTTCATTATGTACAGTATATCAAGTAAGTTTGTGTTTATTTAAACATGCGTATCAGGGGTCAGCGAGCTTTTTGCACACCGACCAAATTATAAACTTATCAACGGTAATGCGATCAACCATTGTTTTGCTTTTTTTTTTGTCTACACATCTTATATCTATTACTTTTGTCCCCACCCCTAGAGAAACAACTATAGAATAAACACAATTTTTGGTCACAGTCAAATATTATTTGAAAGTACTTGAAATATTTATGAATTTAGAAGACACAAAGAGTGACTCTTAATGATTATGTAGTTTTCTGTGAGATCGGCTGGTTGCCGAACACTTTCTGTATAGCATACTTTCCAAATGATGGAGTGTTCAGCTGTCATTGTTTAGTTTCTTATTGTAATCATTTATTTAACAGTGAATTCTGTAATATCAATAACTATAAAGCTTTAATACAATTTGGGTGTAAGAAAAGGCTATATGGCCCTAATCTTGTCAGTTTAATTAAACACATCATTTTTATTGTATTTGGTTCAAAAACAAGGTGCTTAGGAGGATATTTGGTCCAAAAATGTATATGGCTATTGGGGAGTGGAGGAGGTTCCATAATGATGAGTTGCACACCCTGTACTCATCACAATACATTGTAGGATGATAAAGTCTTGTAGATTACGGTGGGCAAGACATGCAGCGTGGATGGGAGAATTCAGAACCTTGTTTAGGGTATTGACTTGTAAAGCCAAAGGGAAGCTCTTGATGTAAATGGGAGGATAACATTAGAATGGACCTGAGAGAGATAAGTTATAATGAGGTGAACTGGATAGAACAGGTTCGAGATGGGGATAGGTGGCGTTCTTTTGTAAGTGCGGCAATGAACTTTCAAATTCCTAACACCATAGAGTAAGTAAGTAAGTAAGTAAGTTAGTTAGTTAGTTAGTAAGTATTCTACAAGTACTGAGGATTTTTAAAGTCGATGATAAAAATGTAAATAAACTAAAATGTGTTCTAATCTAAAATTTGCTTTTGATTAATTTAGTGAAATTAATTAAATATAGTTTTTAGAAAGAGAAATCGTTACTTTAAAGATGTGTCAACACACAGGTTATTGACACCTGTAAGAGTAAAATTAAGTGCAATAATTTAAAAAACCTGTGCTAGTAGAATATAACACTACCATGGAGATTTGTTTGTACACCTGTCTATTTCTTTGTCCAATGGGGCGACAGAGGCAAATTGCGACTCCAGAGCAGTGTGCCAAGATATCTTGTTTTAAATGCATTCCTTTTAGGAAGACTATTTTAATTCATTCCGACCAAAAAAAGTTCCAAATATCAAATAAGTAACAGATGAGGCCTTGGTTAACAAATTAAAAGTTATTTAAAGTATAAAAAACACCTGCTCTAAAGTGATGAAATAATCAATCTATATAATATATTATATTAGTGTGCAGCATTATTTCAGTTTGATGTTGCAAATAACAGGTTGATAAACAAGGCTATAAAACACCTTGATATGATTCCAGGTGACTAAAATATTTATATGTGAGCTTTATGATTAGAAAGTGTGTGTTTGATAATAAATAGCTAACATTAATTTTGAAAAACCTAACTCATTATGTTGATTAAATCTTTGTTCAGTTGCTGGCGAACAGAGTATTAGGTGCTTTGGCCATATTCACATGGACAGTTGCCACATGTTCCATCATGTTTGGGATCTTGAAGGCTCTTAACTTAATGAGGGTCACAGCTGAACAGGAATTACAAGGTAAGAAAATGTGCTAGCTCAGGATAAGTGTGCTATTACAGAACAGTCTGGTTATCATTGGCCATAGGTGGAACCCAAATATTTCTCACATACATGTATAACATACCTGTGATGATTGCACTTACAGCTATCACATGAGAGGGGGTGGGGCCACCACTGTTCCTTCACAACATTCTAATGTCACAGGTTGCACCACTCACAAAGCACCACTTCTGTAACTCAACTAGAGACCATAATAGTAGTAAGGCCGCAGCTTATAAAAAAAACTCAAGCTGAATTCAGTGCCATCCACAACACTTCACATCATACAATCTACTTAACTACCAACACCGCCCAATTCAAACGGACCTCACACTTTCTCCCTCCATTATTATGGAAAACACGAGGTGACCCCATGTTATCATAAATAGTGCAGACACTTATCCCCTTTCCGCCTTCTCCCTTCTAAGCTACACTAATCCATTCCAAAAACACATAATTCACTCAACAACACTGAAGTTATGATTAAATAAATACTTTTTTTGTGTATACCACATTTTACAATCTAATTGTGCTATCCACATATTTATACTAAATGGAGTAGTGATGAGGAGGGTAAGATTTATAGGAAATGTATTCGAGTTTGTGTAAGAGAGTGGAAGATCATTTAGTAAAAACCACCCTCTGTTCAGTGACGACCTTTGAGGCAACCTGAATGACCTGATGAATAAATAAGTCATGATTCAATATATGTTTGGTCCTAGTTTTTATTTTCTCTGATAGCATCAAGCGAGTTTAAAAATATAATAATAATAATAATAATTATATATATATATATATATATATATATTGAAAAGTTAATGTCGAGAGTGTTTATTCAGGTTTTGGTTTGTTAAGAAAGAGTTTGAATCCCAACTAGAGACTTGGAAGTAGATTTGAGACAAACACTAGAGTTCTCCACAGTTAGAAATTACAAGAACAAACAACATGGGTAGGTTTTGAGTTGTTTGGAAAATAAATAGATAAATAATTGGTTTTTGGCTAAGTTGAGTATTTAATTTTTTCAAAAAGGGAATGTTGTCAATAAATATAAGCTAGAGCTTTTACCTTTAATTTGTTTCAGTGATAATTATTTTTCTAAGATTCTGTTAACTAAGTGCTATGCTTTTAAAGAAATCCATAAAATATGGTTTTGTAGCTTTTCAAAGAAAATAATAATTTGCAATTTAAATGCATTATTAGTAAAATTACTTTAAAAAGTGCAAAGTTATATTTAAATGGTGTAATAATGATGATGATATTAATATTGTTATTCAGGTCTGGATGCTAGCTTGCACAGGGAGATTGGTTATCCTCGCTCCGCTTGGGAACCAAATTTTCAAATACCAGAGACTAAACTACCCCCTATATCAAGTAATAGTAAGTATACATCCATAATGAAACATTATTAACATATTTTCAACATCTGCAATATCACACCCTTTTTACTTTCTCTCTATCTTACAGGTAGAGAAAGTATGGTGATCGTCAAAAAATCGAACTCGAGATTTTGATGAATTTCAACGTTTCATGACCCCCCGAATCCGAAAAAGTGGTTTTTGAATTTCCGTCTGTCTGTCTGTACCTCCAACTAGAGCCTAAACTATTTTACCGATCGGGCTAAAACTTGATATCTAGGGTTTTCATAGGGTTGCCCCAAGGGGTTTTTGGAATTGGATATCTAACCCTAATATTAAGGGTAGTTTAATAAATGGTGAAAAGAGAAAAAATCCATTTCCTCAAAATTGGCTCAAACAATTTTGATTAAAATTCATATTTAGGCATTGATTAAGATTATAAACAAAATGGATGTCTTCATTTTCCTATGAAAATTACTTTTAGGGTACTTTACAGAAACGGAAATTTCCTTATCTCCGCAACCATTTAAGATACTAAATAACTTATCGTTGCAAAATTGTAGTGCTATTAAAAATAAAACTTTTATTTGAAAAATATCTTAATAAAACTAATAGTTTCTGAGCAAATATATTAACACAATTTTGTGAGCTTTAGTTGTACAGAGATACTACTTAAGTTTCAATACAATAATTCTCTAATTCCAATGATTAAGTAGATAAGTAGGTCTCTCAAAAAGTTTATGTTTTTTTTTTTTTTTTAACCTCTTAGGGGAAATGTTTTTATTTGTACAGCAATGGTCTATCTCTATCATTTTAGACTCAATAGTCAATATTTACCTTTTTTATTGTTCTAAATTTATAAATGAGGAATTTAATAAAAATTCAATAACCATGAGATGTGTAACCCCTAATAAAACATTGAAAATTTTAACCGCGTCGAAATTTTAATGCAAAGTATTGACCCTTGTGGACCCAATATCAATTTTTTTGGTCAAAATATACTACTAGTGAGGACTTAAATTCTTTAAAAAGAAAATTATAAAATTTAAATCCAGGAGTTAAAAAATGTTTAACGTAAGTATAGCGCAATTTTTGCTCGGGTTTGTAGTGTATATTATTTCGTTTCACATATATTACGAGTTTGGAGTAAATATCTCCATTTTTAAAGAATGGAGTGAGAAAGTCCGTGCAGAGTTATGTATCATTTATTTGATAGTCACTTAATAATGGGTACAACTTTGACATAAATAGTAATTCAAACACTAGCAATCATATTTTTAAAAGCAGAGCATTAACATTACAATAATCCTGACTGAGACGCAGGATTATTCTATTTATTCAAGATACCACCAAATAATTTTTAAAAATTATGAGAAAGTTTAGTTTAAGAGTGAATGAGTTAACATATCTAATAAAGAAAAAGTGTCACACACTAGTCTTTGCCATGTTAAATATAATGTATCTTTAATATCACCTGGTATTTTTAAAATTCTTTTTAATTGTGGATTAGTATATTTAGAATATTTAGTATATTTAGGTCATTCTATCTAGAAACAACTAAGGAACATATCCGCTGCATGCACACAAAAGGAAGGCACTAAATTGTATCTTTTGTGGTATAAAATTAATTTATTACTGAACATTGAGTCACCTTTTAAGAGGATTCTTAAGAATATGAGAAACCATGAAATCTTCATAGATTCAAATGAGTTATATATACACAAATACTAGCAGGTTATCTCAATAGTTACAAGGACAAATTTTGTGAATCTTTTTACTTTAATAAGCTGCATTTTACAATGTAAACATGATTCTTTGTTTCAGAAAAGTCAAATTCGTATGAAATCCATTCAATGGCATCAAGGTTAGAGTTTGAGAATGAAGCCTATGTCCGCACGGAAAATGAGTTATGAAACTAACTAACATAGGTGTTGATAATAATGCGATAACATGCCCATGACTTAAAATATGTACTACACGTGAGGTTTTACTAATACAACCCTGTGACTGGGTAGTGTTCAAAGTGACTTGTAAAGGGAAATGTGCAAAGTGTTGTTAAGAAAGTAGTCATTTCATTATTCATGTCCAATTATGTTTTAAAACTATTTTTAATCTCTTAACTTTTGCAGATTTCCACTTCATTTTAAAGTTTTCTCGGTCAAAAGTAGTTTTCAAACATTGTAAGATATAACATGACTACTAGACTGTATTGTGAATTATTGTAATTTTGAGAAAAGGTATATATAGTGTGAGGTGTTGGATGACACAATGACATAAAGTAGAAAAATTAATAATATATTTTAGTGAAGTGAATGGAAGTATGAACTATATTGATTAAAACGAAAAATGAGAGCCTGAACATGGGAATCGGGCCTCGTGTAGGTAACATTAATAAATCAGTTCATTTGAATTTATAATTAGTTGGTGGGATAAAAGCCAGTTATAAATCGTTGTGTTTATGATTGTGGATAGATCTGAGTGGTCAATACTTTCACCAGTTACCTTACAGCTCGATACTCAGTAAGTGAAGAGTGGCCCTAGCTACGAGACAAGCCGAGGTGATTTAGTGGTAGAGCGTTGGTGCGCAAAATCATAAGTATAGAGTTCAACTCCTGTGTCCGGGTTGTCATTTTTCACTTGATTGAATGTTATTCTAGTATCAGTATTATTCTTGGGATATAATCCATGTGTCAGTTGATGATACATTTGAAGTATTAACTATTTAAGAAGTCACAATTAGGACTGTTCAATTTAGTCGTGAGCATTTTACTACCCGCTCGGGTTGTACACACGCTAATGTGCAATGGTAGGGTGATTGTGAGATGAAATGGAGGACCTACAGTTTAACGTGGAATCCGAACCACGGTGGAGGCCTGGCATTCCTCACATTCACAAGTTGTGATTAATACACGTCTTGTCAGAGGTGAAGGAAGGGTTTGGCAATCAGATAAACCTGAACCCCGGAACCTCAGCACAGAAGTCTGACACCTTACCCCTAGACCGCCAGGTCACTATTAATGTTGCAATCCATCCTAATGCATTGTAGGTAACAATCTGCGCTATACAAGGGTATGTGTTGGCTAGAGCTGACTATTTTTGTTTTCTTTGACACTTGTTCATTCAAGAACAAACAATAGTTCAATAGTCCAATACCTTAGCTCAGTTGGTAGCACCACTGCCTAGTGAACTTATGGTCCCAAGTTTGATTCATGGTGTGGCAGAAACATTTATTATTGGTAAAGTTGAAGATCCCCCCTTCACAGTGATGAATTAACCGCCAGAATACTTGATGTTTTGTATGTTCTAAAGTTAAGTTAGTTTGTAAGACGTATGCTGATATAATCAATCTGTTTATAAAGTGCATGTTACATACCCCAAATAAATAAACACGCCATTGTTTTTATACAACAATGTTAAAGGTAAGAGGGAGTGACCTGGTACTCCAAATACGCTTTTTGCGAAAATTAAAATCTCCCTCTCATTTTAAGTTTAAAAAAAATCTTGGGAGTGAATATTATAAATGTACTTGAACACAAGTCAATCTCTATTGGTTTTGGGGTAAAATGCTCACCTCAGGACCGGATTCAAATCCAGTCAGGATCAAAGAGATTTTTATTGAGTGATAAAAATCTGTAGCACAACTTCCTTGAGAGGGGAAGTATAGCCATCGGTCCTATGTCGATTGTGGCATGTAAAAGAACCCTGGATAGTATGTGAAAATACATTTCCTGCCAAAACTGGTAGGCGCTCTCACTCTCGCTCATATAAATTCTTATGAGGTGATATAATCAGTTGGTTCAGAAAGTGTGCACATTCATCATCATGAACAGTTTCCAGCCACTGGCTGGGTCTGTTTGGAACATAAGCCTTTCCTCCCACCACATATCTTCCTTCACCTTGGCCCAGTCCTCTCCTCTCCCCTCCACACTCCCTTCAGCAATCTAACCCTTGGTCTTCCTATCTGCCTCCTACCCTCCACCTCCAAACCTAACATCTTCCTGGGCGTCCTTTCCATTTTTCTCATGTGGCCATACCACCTTAGTCGTGGGGCCTCTATCCTGTCTTGAACTGGATCTTCCTTTACTATTCCTCTTAATTTCTCATTTCTCATCCTGTTAAATTTTGTCACACCAATCCTGCTTCTCAACAACATATATATTGAGACACAAAATGAAAAGAGCCTAGATTACAAATTATTAGGTTGGAACTAAAAAATAATATGGATATCAAAATTAAGAGTGTGCATCATAGCAGGCCCAGCTCAGCTGCCGGTTTGCGCGAGGTTTGAAGTTTAAGGGAAAATACCTAAAATAGGCCAGAAATATGTGCAGTGCTTTTGTAATTAATTGAATAATAACTCTAAAGTTTCCGCGGTGACGATGGGGAACAAAGTGCCCAAGTTTCTGGTTAATAGCTACAGTAGGTTCCTATTACTACGGAATGAAGATTTGTGCAAAATGCTTAGCTGTGAAGCCTTTCTAAACAGTCAAAAATGGCCTTTTTAATGCAATTTTGACCCAAAGATCATTTAATATTTCAACAATGTTCAGTATTAGGAATGTCTATTAACTCCTTATCTCTATGAATGTTTACTCAGAAAAGATACACATGCAATAGTGTTCATATACATTTACAATTTTGATCCGACTGTATCACAAAGTTGATGGGAATGGGATGCACGCTTTTAAGCTAAGCCTCTCTGGGTCTTTACCATACAGTACAAAAGCCTAGCTTCATGTTACAACATTTCTACGTAGAAAGGTATAACTTTTAGTGCTATGGAAATAAAACAATTTGAGAACTATTTCTAAGTTGAATGACCAAGCATGTGAGTATTTGTGGTTTAAATTCTGACTAAACCCACCAAATGAGTGCATACAGAGTATGAAGGTTAATCTCAAATAATCTTACTAGCACTGGGAAAAAAGACACACTTATTTGTTTTTTAAGATGAAAGAGTCACAAGTTTTGGCTAATGTTATGAAGTAAGTCTTGCCCCAGGAATTGAAGGAACAGTAAAGGTAAAATATTTAATATTTACAGATTATAGAGTTGAACACCCTTAAAACCAGAAAAAAAAAAAAAATTTGTATATGTACTATGTTTGAATTTATTTAGAAAAAAATACATACATATATATATAGTAAATATAAATAATTCATTAACACATTTCTGAAAAATTACAATCAATACTTTATGGTTACAATAAATATATGAACAAATTACATCTCTAAAATTCACATTAAAATAATATAATTTTAATCTATGTATTAATTTCAATGTTGATTTGTCTGGTGCTTAACATGTTAATTGAGTTATTGTGCCTGTAATCTTGGGATTTATGGGACATTACATAACATTTATAGTCAAAATGCCAAAGAAGAACCTTATTTGACCTTATTAATTTATCAACTAGATCTATTTTCATGTCTTCTTATAAGGAAGGTGTTTTTTTTCTGTTACTTGTTATGGATTGTGTAAATTTCTGCTACTTTAAGAAAGCCATTAAAGCCTTTAGTCAAAGTTGGTGACTGTGGTTTTAATTTGTATATAATCCAAGAGCATTTCTGTGGTGATTTGTCTAAAGTTTAATCTATTGCCTTTATCTTTGGCCTGAGATATTTGTTAGTGTGTCCTTGATTCAAATATATTGTAAAAGTGTGTATGTTTTATTGAATTTATACTATTTTTTACATGATACAGCATTTTAAATACATTTATAAAACCAAACAAACATCACAATAATCAATATTTACAACAAAAAACAACTAAACACTACTTCTCTAAAATAAATAAAATAACTAGACCACTATCAGAGTAGCTACTCCTCTAAGAAAAACCTAGGCATTAAAAACATATATTGAGTCAGGTATGGGCCGTGTCTGAATAGTCCGTCTAAGGGCCCTTGGAAGCCATGTGCACTTTAAAGTTGCAATGGCGTCGGCTTAAAGGCCGGAAGTGATTTTTAATGGTGTCTGAATTCTCTTCAAGTGTACAAGTGCACCCCTTATGGCGCACTTTACTAAGGGGCACATACGACTTACCCTTTATCACACACTTTAGTTAAACTAGCTTTTTATATTGAATGAAAGTACTAAATATTTTGTGAAAATTAAATAAAACATTCACATAATGTTAAATAAAACTAGTATGGTTTGTTCTTTGTTTATATATATGATGTTAAACGGTTAAATTTCTCTTTCTAGTGTGAAAATGTCTCTCAAAAGGAAATTTATTTACATATTAAAAGATATTCAGTAAAATTTGTTTGAGGATAATACTTTACAGATATAAGTACATTAATTAGGGAAATATATATTTATATAATATACGTATATATTTAACAATTTCTCTACACATGCAAAAATGTTTGACATGTTCTTTGGTATCCCTGCGTACATCGCGCTCTTTTTGGCGCGTAGCTGTGATTTCTTTGTTTATTAAGCAGTCACTCATTCAGGCAAAATGTTTCAAAACAAGAGATCAACATGTAACTTAAGTAATTTATTTGGGAATTCCTATAGGCCTATGTATTTAGCTGGCAATACTTTTACATGCTTTAAAACAATTTAATATTAATGTAAGCTAGGCCTAGTTTGTCAGCTTCTCAAAAATTTTAAGTTTATAAAACTGTGATAGGATTGACCATTTTTGGCGCACGTTTTTCAAATACGTTTTTTAATAATAACACATAAAGGGGTTAAATAAATAAAAAATATAGCTTAACCTCATTTTACTTTTATCTAAAGATAAATGATTTAAATATGAATTTTCACCTTAAAAAATGTCACCATTGACACCATTGATAAAACACTATCAAAATTCAATAGTTACCATGGAGCCGCATGTTTCAGAATTAGCCACCAGATGGCTCTAGCTATACTTTGCTGTCTGAAAACTATCATGCATCCTATGTACTAAGGGGCATCAAAAAGTGTTAGATTAAAGTGCGCAGTAAAGTGCACACATGCGTAGGGGACAGACTATTCAGACACGGCCATGGTATACTTTATGAGAGCCAATCCTTTGCTGTGATGCGACTTACACACCAAATAGTATATTTTGAGCCATTTATATACACTATGATAAGATCTCAAGCCCTCAAACCAGAACTTAACGCAAGCCCACCAGCACTTACAGACATGGCAAAATCATTTTATATTATGTTAAATATTACATCAAAATACGTCAGAAACATCCTCAGTCACAAATAAACTATTCACAAAAAACTTAATATGATATTGCCATGTGTAACTAGCAGGTACAAACTGACAAAAGCATAAATAGTACTACAAGTAGACAAATATTCCTAAGGCGGTGTTTCAGCAAGCTGGCAAAATTTTCCCAGTTAACTTGATTAAAATATAATATTAGGATTATAGTATAATGTTTATAAAATGATACTGAATATAAATAATTTGTTTTCAAAATAATATATTACAGAGATTAAATGTGTTATTAAAAATTATTAATAATTGGAGTTATATTAAAATGTAACTCTTTTGTTTGCTAGTTTTATAGTTATTTTACTAATAACCAAGAGAAATGATAATACTTTGGCATTGATAGTTAATTATCTCTATTTTACTTTAAGTAACCAATTTAGTTAGGATTTTTAGGTTATTTGAAAACTGCACACTTGTACTGAAACAGACCCTTTCACAGTGTTGGAACAAAGCATTTAGTGACATCGAAAGTAAAAAGCTATGCCAAATAATAGAATAATGCATTAAATATACATCTAAACTGTACAGTTTAGGTATGACCTGATGAATGTATTATTATAATAACTAGATATTTAATAAAATATCAGAAATTGAGGTTTTTTATTTCACAGTGATGAAATTACAGCAGGGGTGTTATGTCTGTTCTAGAATTAAGTTAACTATAAGTTGTGTGCTAGTATAATCTGTTAGTTAAGTAAGTGCACACTTAATACCATTAATAGAATAAATAACAGTTTAAATATTAAATAAAGCTAGTTCTTTGTTTAGAGTAAAACAACTTTTTTCTTGAGTCAATTTTTTTTTTCTGACTTAGGGAAAAAATAAGTGAAAATTTGTTAAGTTGGTGAATATGGTTTTTTGTTGACTTGCCTTAGTTATATGTAACCAAACATAATCTTTAACTGTAACTGTGAAGGTTCCCCCTTTCTTACTAATTCTTGACAATCATACTTGGGAAATTAATATATAATGTTTCATCGCACAATAAAACATTATCAGATTATTTTTGATTTCCATTAGCTAAAAACTTTAGTTCAGAAGTTTTAGCTATGGATTCAGTAGTTATTTTATTTAATATCAAGCTATAGTAATATATATTTATGTTATTAAATAATTTAATTAAAATAACACATATATTTTATAAAGTAGAGATGGCTTAGTTATAATTTCTTAATCTCATACTTTACCTAAACACTTAAAAGCTATGTAATTTAATGATTAACATAAATAGTTTTTTCACACGCATTGTTTATTCCTGCAAAGGTTTGATCTGAAATGATATTTTAACATCAAGATATAAAATATGAATGCCAAAGTCTTATTAGAGCCAGAGCCTGAAAACTATTGTTATAAGGAAGTAAAGTTAAACTATTTCAGTCAAATATAAAGTTATAAAAAACAACATTTATTATTTAAAAAAACGATTGCTTATGGAAACAAATCCCAAGCATAAAAAGTTCATAAAAAATATTAGTAATGACTTAAATATAAATGGAAGCATTGGAAGTTATCTTTGGGAAGTTGTGTTCGTTATTGACATTAAAATTTTAATTTTAATAGCTATAGCCTGATTTTGGTTGGAAGAACAGTTTAGAAAATTCAAAACATATTTCTTTTTGGCCAAAATTGACAATATTTTACCCTTGTGTTGCTTTATCAGTGTTGATCATATCTTTAAAAAGTGACAAATAAAGATCACATAACTTGATGTATGAGTATATTTAAATAATTGTTTTAGTAACGACCAGATACCATTATTCCAACCAAAACCAGGGCATACTGGTGATGGGTTGGTTTTCAAATTTTATCATTTCGGTTTTTAGTTTTAAATTCTATTTAATCAGAAAAACTAATCTAAAACCATTTTCTCTTAATTTTTGCATAATTTTGAAACATCATCTGGTAGGCTTGAAATATGAAAAAAATAAAATCAAAAAACTTAGATTTGAACATCTAGGAACTAAGATCAGTTCCTAAGTTAAAAGCCAGCAGAAAGCAAGGTACTGAAAAACCAAAGTGACCCATCCTTAATAGACTAACTATTAGGTAGTCCTGTTTGGCAAATGAACTAAAATATTTATGCTATGACTGTACATTTTTTAAACAAAATACATATCAATATTAAACATACAAAACAATTCAATACTTGTCCATAATATTAATTATTACAATTTTATTCTTCAAGGTCACTTGGGCACGAATAAATATTACTCAAGTTTTTCCTTGAATATTACTATTTATCAGTGCCATTAATATAAAGCACTAAATTAAACCATATTAAATAAAACAAATTTTCCTAAAATAAATAAAGTAGAATGCATTAAAGTGTTAGCAAAGTCCAAAGAATGTGACATAAAAAAATATATATTTGGTGTAAATTAAATAAGTGATTAAAAATAATAAATATGAATTCAAATAAATAAACATTTAAAAAACAGTGTCGAAGATGTGAATATCACAGAGCCATATTTTATGTTATCTATGGTGGCAATGCACAGTTTGTGAACATATAATGTATTTGCAGTCTTTGTCCTTAATAGGCTTGAGTTTGACCACTTTCCAGCCCTTCTGTTTCAAAGATAAATTTTGGAAGTGCTGAGGAGTGAACCTAGGAGCTCTGGATCTTTAGCCAGGAACTCTGACCACTAGACCAAAATGGTGATTGTGTAAGAGTTATAAGAAGCATTAATTATTCAGAAGCACTATAATGAAACAGCAAAAAGTGTAATAATGAAGAAGCAATGTTAAGACAAAATAAATACTTATCAGTCAGCTTTAGAATCCTAAAACTTCATTTATGACTAAATTTTAAATATAAAACTACAAAGAGGCAGCTAGGTAGTAATTATAGTGACCACCCACACTGGCGGGCATGCAGACAAAGGTTTGATGGTGTCAGAGAGGTCAGGGTTTGAAACCTGGCCCTGCATAATACATATACTACTCTCCATCTAAATGCTAACAGCTCTTCTTTGATGAAGAATATATTTAATAAAGCCAAGATAAAGCCCAGCCCTTTGGAATATTTTTTTTTCTTCATTTACAAAGATCTAATTTACAAACACTCCAGTTACACAGTCCACCTAAAGAATCCAAAGGGTCATTAGCAAAAATATCTTAAAAGTTATGATTTGATAATGTAATCTTTTAATATTTATACATAAACATGTATACATTTGGTTTATATAATTGATTAATTAAATTAGTAGTTACAAAACTCAATTTTAAAAATAATACTATTACTTATCTATGTACACACCTAAAACTTTTATCATTAAAAATATTCCTGAAAAGAAAACATTTTGATAAAAGTATCAAGTTATTCTAGCTGTATAAATAGTATTAAAATGTTAATTTGATGATAATTATTAATCAAAGTGAACTTTAAAAAGTACTAATTTTGTGTTTTCCCCTATGGAAAACCAATAAATAATGTTTTATTGGTAAGGTATTCGCTAGAGAGACTTTTCAACCTTGGACTTTAGGTTTTAAATGCCAATTTCTTTACCAACTGTACTAATAAGATTGATTCATGGATATTTTTGTAATTTTACAATTTAATTTCCAACAATAGATGAGCAAATAATTAATTAGTAAATATATGGTTTGGGTCTGGTTGTTATGTTTGGCTTATAATTATATTTGATTAAAACTCCCAACTAACAAACAGTATACAAGCTTTAAAACAAATTATTCTGATTCAAAAGTAGGAACTTTTTTTTTTATTTTCAAACTTTTAATATCCTAAGGAATTAGAGAAATTTGATTATTCAAAGGTCCCATCCATTTTAAATATATTAAGCCACTTCAGCCGGGATTTTATGTTTGCTAGACACCTACTATAGCGCGGCAATCATACTTTAGCTACCATATACACTATAAGAAGATTATATATTTACAAAGCAATTACAATAATTAAACCTATAAAGTGGGTGTATTAATATTTTTTTTAAAGAATACTTTCCTCTTACAGAAACGAAAACATGATAAATAGCCAATAATTGTTGTGTGAATAGATAACTTAAGTAGGCCTATATGAAGGCAGCAAAGGGTTTATTAATGAAGATAAAGTTATTAAAATATATTTGTATTTTTATATTTTTTTAAAATAACATTAACTTCAATAATAACAAAATTAAAGTTAATTTTTTATTATTCAGTAGACCCTTATCATCCGTACTCAGGTTATCTGATTTGCAGATTATGCGTAAGAGATTATTTAAGATAAACCAATAACAACATGTTAAAGCAGAAAAGAATAAAGAATCACTTCACAAAAGAGATGTAGGAGGAAATAATATCAGACAAGCTGCACTATATTTGTATGCATAGGTCAGTAAAACTGTTTTATATAAATAACTATCCACCTTATAAATACAGTCCATATATCAGCATGAAAAATAAAAATCGTTTATTTGATTATTCATGTTTTTCAATTATCCATGCACTCTCTGGTATCAATTAACCTGTTTACTGTATTAGTAAATAGTAAGAATATGGCTACTGCAAGTTTTAACACCACAAAAAACTAAAAGATAATCCATAGGGCGAGTTCACACTCAAGAATAACTTTCTAATCTTATATTACAACTTATGGATATCAATCATATGAAGTTAATTAATGGCATTTGTAAATAAACAAAAAATATTAAAATCAATAATATCAATTCCAAATAGAATAGGCTGATATTAAGTAACATACAATATATAACATTTTTAGAATAAATATAATCCTCTGCATCTTATATACCGTACATAATATTTTTCTTGTTTGGACAGTACTTTTAATACGTTCATAATTTTTAGAATTCTCATTGACTTTTGAACTATAAATATATCTAAAATCTCACTGGAAGCCAGCTTATTAAATAAAATAATATTGTTTTAAAAATAAAATTGAGACTTAAGAAAATTAGAAATAGGACGGGACGACGAACAAAGAAATGCAATCTAAAAGTTAGAAAAAAGAAATATAACTACTTAATCTGTGAATTAAAAATTATGGTAGCTTAAAATGTTAGGACAAACAATAAACATTATAGTTTATTAGTAATACTATGTATAATGTTGCAAAATCATTTTATTTTTGAACAGTGAAATCTCTAGGTCTTGTAGCTTTTCAATTTTTAAAAACTATGGTCAAATATAAACAACCATAAATTGGTAATTTAAGTAAAACATGTTAATGAAAGTGGGCCAATTATGCACAATCCTTATTGCTTTATTTCTCTTTTTTTTACTTGTTTAGTTGCACAAAATTAATAAATGACAATATGAGATCCTGCACAGGGCTACAAATCATATTTTATTAATAGACAAAATATTTTCATATATATAGAGTAGGCCTTTTCATCTTATATTTAATAAAAGATTTGACAAATGTCAAGCTGCTTAGAATTTTAAAACAATACGTTAATTAATAGGCCTTTAATTTATTTGACTTTAAATTAAAAGATCCAAACAAATTAGATACCATATTTAATTCAATTATAGCTAGGCTCATTAATAAAATCTTAGTATTGCTTACTCTATTTGCAAAAAGCTTGCTGAATGAAAGGTTCACACATTTGTTTGATCCTTACATAGTCAGAGAATTAAACGAAATTCCTGTTGGTTAAAATATAATGACCAATTAGCCTCTTCTTTGGAATAAAATCAAAGTGTTTTGCTTATATTTAAAATGGCTACAAGAACAAGACAAATTTTTTTTTGCAATGCTTAGACACTAGTTAAACTCTACTCTATATTAAGCTATTTTAAAAGTGGACTTTTTAGATGGGATTTTGATTACATTTTGGTGGTGATGAATAAAGTCTAACTTAAAAAACAAAGAGAAATGACTTGTTTGATTTGCAGATAGTTTATTTATCCTAGCTAAGTTATATTTAAATATATAATAATATATACTCTGAGTGATGTAAAAATTCAAAGCACAGGAAAAAAAATATATAGCTCAGTAGAACAACATTGGCACACTAAGACTAACATCCTTATTCAATTCCTGTGTCCAAGTGTCATTTTTCAATGTATATTTGAAACCATTTGTTACAAAGCATAATCCATTAAGAATTAATAGCCAGAGTTATTATTTATGCTTATTAGTGGGAATTACTCCATCTAGATATCATATTCTGAAAATTGAAAAATGACACCTGGACACGGGTTCGATTCTCGTGTCCAGGTGTCATTTTTCAATTTTCAGAATATGATAATCCATTAAATTAATAAATCAATTTCAATTTATTGTAATCTTATTGAAATTCAACCATTCGATGTAACTTCTATGGCATGATAGAAGATGGGTTTGGTTGATTCAAGTTTCACTTTTGAATGTATGTGTGCATAGTACTTTATTGGTAGCTATATTCAGGTCAACCTCATTGGTCTTGGGATAAAGTGCTCACTTCAGGACCAGATGTTTGTGGGTTCAAACCCAGCTAGGGTCGACAGATTTTTCTTGTGCAGTAAAAATCTGTAGCACCAGTTCGTTTGGAGGGGAAGTAAGGCCATCGGTCCTATGTGAAATTGGCATGTAAAAGAACTTCATAAGAACTGGTGGTGCCTACTCAACTTGACCAATGAAACTCCCGACTTTTTCCCTGATTTCCCCTGATCATTTCCTAAAATTCCCAAAACAATGGTATTTCACACCTGTCTACCACCCCCACGTTTTTTTGTTAATCTTTTTTTTGAACAAAAATAATAAGTTTAAAAATTTAAATAAACATGTTATTTTTATTTGTATTAAAATAGTCCACTAGAAATTAGAAAATATATTACAAAACTATAAAAAAAAGTTTGATAACATTGTAATTTACTGATTTAATGATAATTAAATTTCATATTTTGATTAAAACAACATTTTCCTGGATATGTTTGTTGTAATTTAGCAAATTCTTGACTTATTCCTGTTTTCCCCCGACCACTTCAAATTCCCAGCTGATTCCAGTTTTCCCGGATGGTAGACACCCTGGAAGGTATATGAAAATGCCTTTCCCATTAAAATTGATAGATCCTTTCGCTGTCACTCAAAGAAATTCTTGTGTGCTAATATAATCAGTCGTATCAGAAAGTGCACGTTAAATCAAATAAATAAAATAAAAAGCAATATTCCGAAGACAATATAACAATATTTAGCTTCTGGTCACCACAAGTGTTGTGATTTGTAGTACTAATGCACAGTCATATCTATTCAAAGTCCCTTGAATGACACAGATCTCTGTCAAAACACTAACCTACATTCATGGGGGAGTGGCCAGACTGTAAATATTTGATACTCTTACTCTTTAGTACAGTTTCGTGTTGATAGTGTAGTAAAGTAACTGGTCTCTCAATTTAAGAATTTGTATTTTGAATTTTTTTTAAACTGGTGCAGATTTTGTGTCAGTCCCCCAATAATTTAAATGAATTAAAAATTATTTGAAAAATGACACCAGAACACGAGAAACCAACCCAGGACTTTTGGCTTAGTGCGCCAATACTCTACCATTGAGCTATCCAGGATTAGTCTCATACTCACTCATATTTTAAGGCTGACCTGTGTGTTGATATTCCCAAAATTTTAATTGATTGTCAAAACAAACACAGCACACATTAGCTTATATGCACATAAATTTATTAATTAGCTAAATATTGTGTATTAAAATTGTTAGGTTGCTTAATAGTGTCATGATTCAAATGAATATTTAATTTGTGTAGAATTATTTATTTAATGCTGAGAGAATGGTCTAAAGCTTGATTCACACGTTCGCCAAAAATAGAAAGCAGAACTTGCTTGAGTAGCGCAGCAATTCACACACTGTATGTTGACCCATGATGTTTTGCAACGCAAACTTCAAACAGCTGATTATCAACAACATATTTTATTTTCTAGTAGATAGACATATATTTTAGATCATTCCCCAGATGGATATTTTAAAATTATAACACTGTGTCGTGGCACAATCCAATACATTTATAAACAAGCTTTACATTAACGGGTTATTTCAAATCGCCTCACAACAGCCAATGAAGCTGTCTGCATGCTGTTAGCTCTACAGCGCATGTGCTGTCATAAGCACATGCGCATCAATTTGAGATGGTTGGTTTTGAGATTTGATTGGTTCGCCCGTGCCGAAGATCGCAGGCAGAGCTGATAAAGTAGAGATAAGTTGAACTTTACCAGGACAGCTCGTGACGATGAATAAATTTTGTGATTTTCAAGGTTTAGCTACCATTGTGTTCATTGGGGATGATGAACTTAAACCATATAGACTTTCAGTTGAAGAGAATTGCTTTTCACCCATCAAAGAGAATGAACTTTTGATTCAAGGGTATTACTTCTTGCCACGTGTAGAAAATGTTCAAATATTAATGTGATTTATTTTACTTTGATATTCTTGGCTTATGGAAATTTAAGTGTCAATTAGTTTGAAAAATTAATAATTATTTAAAGTATATTTCTTGTGCGTTTGTCTCTAAAGCCAACCTTAAACCAGCCTAGGACAAATTATTGGGACAAAAGATCATACAGGTATCTATTCTATTGTATTAATAAATAAACATTTATGAAATGTTTATAATATTTCAAATAGTACTAACCAGTAAGTCCCCCTATGCTATGTTTTCTTGTGACAAAGCATGGCTGTCATTAGTTACAGGCCAGTTTGTTAAATGTGGCAACTCCGCTTGTAGTGATGTCATGAGGCCTAGCGATCTGCTGGTTCTCATGGAGAATCATGTGAATATTTACAATTTTCTTCATTTAAAAACTGATGGGTAACTTTGAATGACAAATTAACCTAAACATCTTTTTCTTATATCACTAAACAAAAATACTTCAGAGGTTGGAAAATACAACAAATAAACATATAAATAATAATTTTAAAATAAATTCGCCAGGTAAGGATTATGTACCATTCTCAAACACATTATAATATTATGATAAACATTACAAAACGGCACTGGCTCAAAGCCTAGAAAGAGTATTCATTGATGTACTAATCCAAAGATTCCTGATTAAAATCTCATATCCATGTGTAGCTCTTTAGCAAATATTTTAAATAAATTTAAGAGTTTTACTTATTTAATTTCTTTGAACACTTCCCAACCTTAAGATATCGAATTTTGAAACATTCCTTTGTAAAGTAAGGTTTAACTTTACTTCTTTTCTGAACAAGAATTTTCACTGCAAAGTTTATAATTCCTATAATTGATGTAGTTTATAAGATGTATATTTCCAAGTGTTGACGAGACCAAAGAAAATTATTCATGCAAGGAATTACCGCAGAAACAATTGTTAATAAATTGAACTAAATCTTGATACATGCAAATGTATTCATAGGCCAAACACAGGATTTTCTTTTAACTACATCTTACTAAACGTTTGGATTATACCCTTATGTACAAATTACGGTAATGGTTTTAAGGATGAGAAAGGTTATATTTATAGGAAGTGTACCCGAATTTGCATGAAGAGAGTGGAAAACTATTTTGGAAAACCCACCCTCAGTACACCCAACCGAGATTCGAGCCTCGACCTCACTGTCATTAGTAGTCTAGTCTACAGCGATACAAGTGCCTTAGACTATGTGGTCACTGAAGAGGGTACAAATAAAAAATTGCTTCTGATTTTGTGCCGAAGAAACTTATTTTTGAACTTTTCTATTATTGTATGTACATTAACTCCAATCCTCAAAACGGTTGTTTATGGACTAGTTAGTCTTCCTCTGGTAAGATCATTGAAATGGCTAGCATTTGTATCATGCATGCCCAACTAAAAATCAATGCAAAAACTGAATTCCAAACGAACAGATAATTTGTAATAGCTACAAAGGTACAAAAACAAGGATTCTGAAATCATGGCTGTTAGTTTAAAATCACTAATTACATCCACAAAATTTTCATCTATTGTATGCTTTGCATAATGCAATACAAGCATGAACCACGCAAAATTTCAAATCAAGTAAATTACACGAGAAACAAACACACAGTAAAACAAACTGAACTACTGCATGTGGCTGTGCTGTTGGCTGGCCTCAACCCAGTGTTGCCAAACTTCAGTATTCCAGCCTATAACTAAAGACAGCCGTGGATGAAGACATTTCATACTTAGAACATTCTTGTTGAGAATTCTTTGTTTTATTAAAAGTTGTAGGACTACTTCCTTAACGTGGTCTAGGAGTAAGGTGTCGGACTTCTGTGCTAGGGGTTCGGGGTTCAATCCTCGGTCCCGGTACAGATTTATCTGATTGCCAAACCCTTCCTTCACCTCTGACAAGATGTGTATTAATCACAACTTGTGACTGTGAGGAATGCCAGGCCTCCACCGTGGTTCGGATTCCACGTTAAACTGTAGGTCCTCCATTTCATCTCACAATCACCCTACCATTACACATTAGCGTAAGTGCGTATAACCCGAACGGGTAGTAAGACGCGGTGCTAATAATAATAATAATACTTCCTTAACATTGGTCCATTTTATGAGTGGTGTGTATAAGGATGACTTGAGTAGTTTAATCAGTTATTTTCTGAGCAATACACTGTTTGTTCAAAGCAGAGCCAGTATTTTAATGTGTTGAGAGGGTGACCACAAATTCTCAGGAAGAGAATTCTCTTACTAAAACCTATTCATCAGAATTGATAAGGATGTTGAGAATAATCAAAATAGGGTAGGTTAAGTCCATCTGTTATATATCATTATTTTTGTAATGCACTCAAAACTAAATAAACATTAGCTTGATTAAAAACTGTGCTTGAATAAGATGGAATATACACATTTTTATCCTTGACTAAAAAATACCAGTTTACCTTAGGAGCCATCCTTAAATTACTGAGGTTTTTTTGATGATTTTCAACCCCCTGCCCTCCACCCCATCCCAATTAAGGGATTGTTAGATTTTCTGTGTCCCCATTCCCCATCTTACATAAATGTTTACAACTTAAGTAAATTAGATTATTTTAATTGTTTGATTATTTTTATACATAAGGATTGGAAATAAAATGAGTGATAGGAGATTTAAGAATATTTTAATTTCAGTCAAATTAGGTGAAACACTTAAGTAAATTAAATATTGGCCTAAGTGAAATTTTATAGTTATTAATTTATTTATTTTCTGACAGTAATATTTTTTTTTAAGTTTTGTTTCATCATAAACATTGGAAAAAAAAAAACCATTATATAAGATGGAATCTGACACCCCATCCCCTCTGTAAAAAACACACAATAATACTGAATCCCCATCCCTCCAAAACCCTTACCTAATTTAAGGACGGCCCCTTACCAAATATAAAATTCCCTAATATTCCTAAGAACTATAAATTCCCTGAAATGTCAAAGTTTACCATAATTTGTCTGACTATGTCTCTTCTGGATATCACACCAGTATGAGTGTTGACCAGGTTTGTTGGAGGATATAGCCAAATAAGGAAAAGATATGTCAGACCTCTTTCAATTAGAGATTAGATCCTTGTTAATGATAACCCTTTATTTAAAGTCAGAGATGATGTTAGGAACTTTACTTGTGATAGGATGTTGAATTGTTGGTGACAAACAATAAACTTGTGCTCACCAGCCCGTTGTGACAGATTTTGGAAGACATGACTGTGACAATATCATTTGTCATCCTCATAAACAATCATAAAAATTGTGCTAATATAATTTAATGTGCCAAGCTACGCATGCTTTAGTTAGTAGCCAAACTTATTATGTATTTGAAAACATTTTTCAGATAGGCTACTTATAATAAATAAGTTATAAGCATTTTAATTACTACCACCACATATAAATAGATTACTACACCACATACATCAAATATATTTATATAATATAACTCAATTTTTAGAATTAATATGAAAAGAGCATAGGTAGGCTATCAGTAAAAATAGTGAATTCTTAGATCTTAAATAAATTGTATCTTGGCAAGGACAGCTGTAGTATTTAATAGCCAACAAATAGCTCCCTAGGGAAATCAAGCAATCACTCCCATTCTCATTTCTAAGCCATAAAGGCAGATCACTGCTCAAGTTTTTGATAAACTAAGAATATTTATTCCTAGTTCCTTTAAATCTTAAAAAAAGTGTAAACATCTTTTCTTCATATTTAGCATCCCATTTAACTTGGCACCAAAGGTGACCACCTAATTTAAATATTAAGATAATATATAACAGAAAATAGCATATTTCTATTAGAAATAATATGATCATGTAAATGGTTTATCCATTCATATGTAAGATAGATTTTACTAATCAAAATTGTTGGTACTTTATCTTAACAGGAATAAAATTGTAGGTTAAAACATTAATTGAATGCGATTCTAATATGTTACAAATAAAATAAAATTTTATTATCAGTTGGTACTCATTTGATTTGTCTTAAGACTATAGGCTTATGTACAATTTAAAATAAGAATTTAACAACAGGAAGTCAAACTAAAATATTTACCGGTTCTGATTTATGTTCTGGCTGGTTTTTTAAACAAATCTTTTAAGGTTCCTGTTAGAGAAAATAAATGCTCCTGTTTCTTTTGGTTATTAAATTAGTTCTGGTTCTTTCAGATTTTCATTTTATAGTCATACAACTATCTTAAAACCCTTAAATAAAAAAATATATTATTAAAAACTATTTACAACAAAATAAAAGTTATTTATATAGAAAATGCAAAGGCATATCATAATTCATAAGTAAATAACTACACCATTTATTTATCACTCGTCATTTAAAGAGGAAATTGTTTTAAATAATTTTGTTTACTGGTATTACACCTTAAAAGAATAATAAAAACAGCCTAGGTATAATCTTTAAAATAGTTTCATCTAATAATTTTAAAAGTAATACCTAATATATAGTGTTACAAAATTTACCTTACTAGCAGTACTAATTTGAATGTTGATGTCAAGGTCTGTATCAGATTTAAAAAAATCTGCACTAGTTAAATATTTACTACCTTACACCCAATCTATCAAATTACTTAAACAATTATTTATTGATAAAACATAAAATCACTTCTGCACTGCACACAACGAACACAATTTCTGGACTAGTTCTAACTGGATATTTGAAGGTAGAGAGTGAAACGATTTACAATCAGTGACACTCCACCCCTTTTTACTCCTCTTTGTAAACTCGCCAAACAACAACCACATGTTTAAATTAATTTCTTTGTATTTAGCTTAAGCCGCTTGTACACCTGGGGTAGTTCTCATATCTCAATACTACCCCCACCCCTGCCCCCCTCTTATAC
>CABFWO010001249.1:82103-95818 GCA_902155825.1 Timema genevievae
GGGGGGCAGGGGTGGGGGTAGTATATATATGGGTTCATAAAGGTTCTTATTGGTTCTAGTTTTTATAATTCTAATTTATAATTTCATTTTATGCCCTTCTTTCTCTAACTCAATTTTATTTTGAAATTTATTTTCTTTTTTCTCAGGTATTTTTGAGGTTAGGATATATTTATTTTCCAAGCTGATTACAAACAATATATATATATTCCAATTCCTGTTCTAAGCGATTTATTTTTAGGGTTCCTGTTCTGGTTCCTTGAAAATAACTTTTCATTTCGGTTATTGGTTCTGGTTTCAGTTAGACTCCTTGTTTATATTTTCCCAAAAAACAATCGGCAGCTCAGGCCATTAAAGTGAGAAGTGCAGTAATTTGACCTTGAAGTATGTTATGAGTAAATGGAAGCAATGTTGCATTAAGGTTTCTACAGGCACTTATTGAATGTGGGGGCTATTAAATGACAATAGAAACACTTGACACTCGTCTACCTCACTTGCTTGTTCATATCAAGAAGAATATATTTTGTCCTGTTTGAATAGTTTCCCAGCAGTGTGAAGGCTCAATGTATTAAGTTTCATGTTTTAACACTCTTGAATACAACAAAAAACTGAGAAAAGTAAACTTTTTTTTATGAATAAGGTTCTTTGGTTTTTGCAGGAATGTAAGTAATCCCTATAAAACAAATAATTTGACATTATTATAGCAAAATTATGTCCATTTGATTAGAAAAACCTGACATAATAAATGCATAGCTGCCAACACTTGAAGAAAATTTTTTAGTAAATATAAAGTACCTACAACAAATAGTAGGGATTATTAACACTACAAAATTTCATGAACTTGATCTTATTTATGATTATTTAAAAGATATATGGTAGCCTACTTTATTTTGTATACACAATATACTAACAATACTAAAAGAGAAATGTTATTAACAAAAATTTGACCATGCCATGAACATATTAAAGCTAATAATGCAGCAAATCTTATATATAATATTGAGGGCCACAGGAATAAACCAACCTTCAAATATTCAATATAGATAGTATTTAATTATTTGGCAAAAATTATAATATAGTCAAGGATGTTCTAAAGACATAAAAGAACCGGTATACAATGGGAAATTTTTTGAAGAATTGGCAGCTATGTCTAGATATCTTGCACTCATAAAATTTATATATTTTGAAAATAATAAAAATCATCAAAAAACATGATATTCAAAGACTTTGTCACTACATTCGTAGTAAATACATGGATAGTTTAATCAATTCTGGTATCAGATAACTATTAAGGAAACAGGAAAGATTAAGACATTGTCACTACATTAATAGTAAATGCATGGTTAGTTACACAATTCTAGAATAGGATAACTATCAGGGAAACAGGAGAGTTGAAGACTCTGTCACGTACATTAAGAGCAAATGCATGGCTAGTTAAACAATTCCAGAATCAGATAACTACTAGGCTATGTCATGACAAGCAACTGTGGCTTCCCAGAGCAATATCGGTTCCACATTTTTTTAATTACTTTAATTGCACAAAATACAGTGAAAGTAAATAAGCTAAAACGCTATTATTTACTCTTGTTTTTCTGTTTGGGATTCTGTTGAAGGTGCTGTGGTCAGGTCATGAAGTTCCAAATGTTCTTCAGTCGGTGATGGAAGGTAGCCATTGCTGTTGTTTCTGTTGTTCTCTGTTGATTTCTTGTTTTTATTTACAATCGCTTTGATATCAGGGTACAAACTACGGAGAACATGGATTATTCCAAAGACGTTCTTTATTAGGAAAAGAGATGCGCTTTTGTGATAATAGCACCAGATGTAGATTCGGATGGCAAGAAATGGAACATCAAGCAATAACAAGTGCATAAGGTTATAGACAACTTTCAATGGTATCGCAATATGTTCTGACACCTCTTCAGAAAGGCTCAGCTTGTACAAAGCAAGGGCTGGCAAGAGGAAAGTAAACGCGCACAGAAAGAGAACTGCATTTTCAAGTTCAAATGTCAAAACCATCTGTGTTTCGTTCACCAATAAAAGGGCTAACAAATTCACAGAATCTAGAATTTCAATACCAGTTTTAAAACATGTAGATGTAACATAATCATACCTTAAAGTGTGATGGTTAGCAGAACTGTGTCCTTCAGCTAGAAGCAAGAATATAACACCAGACGCTGCAATAGTTATTTGAAGTAATTGTGTCCCGAAAAATTCTGAAGCGTTTAAATTATCAGGGATCTCAGACTTGAAGATTAAAATTATTTTTGACAGCAAAACTGACGAGTAAAACAACCAAGAAAGGTAACTTAGCGGTAGAATACCCAACTTGGATGACGGATATTTCGTACACATAAAACTTTTGGGCGAGAGATAAAATGTGCTGCCATGTGAAGTTGCTTCTAAGTGTGTAAAATACTGGTATGATATTGTCAATGCACCGGCGAATATGAACAGTGCAGCAAAGTCTCCGATAAACCAAAAGTATCCACTGACGTTTGTCTTGTAGTAAGAGATGATGTAATAATTGAGAATACTACCTTGTACAATTAGTAAAATAGACAATGTTGTGGCATCCAAAACGTGGCATACCAATCGCCTGGAGATGGAACAGATGGGTTCAACATCGGAAGACATGATTGAGCCAGTACCCACGTCAGCTGCGGTGCATAGCTACTGGATTACTTCACACTGCATTCTCTAGTTTAAACAGAGAGCTGGGATTACTATCAAGATAATTACATATAATGATGGTTTAAAACATAGAACATTAAACAAACACTATTTTACTATTATTTTTTTCAAGCATTTAATTTAAGAATGACGGATTAGAATATTATAGGCCTACTACTCTAAAATGTTCATAGGCTTAAGGTGATGTTGCAAAATTCAATAATACTTAAACAGGTTGTTAAGAAAAGTAAATAATCTTGAAAACTAGAGTCTGTCACAAAGTTCTAGTAAACACTTTCAATAAATGCTTAAATATAAGTTATAGGTAGGCCTATAATGGAAGCCATTTCAAATAAACATAATAGGTAGAGTTGAAGCAGTTCCATTTCTATGTTTAACAGAAGATGCTATTTTTATATGATTAGATATATTTCACAAATCGTTTATTTCTTTGGTTTACCTCAGTCAAATTATTTGCCATAAATAGCCTAAGCCTACTATACTAATTTATTAGACCCAGTTAAAGTTGTTCATGAACATTCAAATTCAGTTGATGTCAAAACAAGTTTTTTACATCTGATTTATATCCAAAATATTTTTTAAAATGCCTTGACTTTTCCACAGGGTACCAGTAGGCCTTCACTAAATATTTATTTTTGCTAGCTAATATCCAATCAATATTGGTAATGTCTGCAACACTCATTTAAGGTGTAGGCCCTATTGTTATTTTCGAGGTACCAATGGTCATTCATTTTGAATTCATATCATGGGACGTATTTTTTTGCAGAATGTTGACCTGCTCCCATATCTTTGTCATTACTGTTTTGTAGATGGCGTCACTTTAATGAATGTGTTGTTAGCGCTGCGGACTTATCCTACTCAGTTGGTTTTCATAGACAAAGATGTGACTTTCTGGGAATTTTTTTATGGAATTTCCTGAGTTGACATGTTCTTCAATAGTTCCTAAGAAGCGTTCACATCAATAAGAACATTTTATTAAAATCACAGACCCACCGATCACTGCTCAGCCTTCGTGGCTTCCACACAAAAAGTTGGTGGTGGCGAAAAAAGATTTCGAGTTCATGATGCAACATTGCCTGTGTCGTCCTTCTCGTAACCCATGGGCGAGCCCAATGCACTTAGTACCCAAGAAGTTGGGTGATTGGTGTTCATGAGAGGATTTCACAATCTAAATGCCGTTAGGAAACTGGATTTATTTTACCATACCTCATGCCAGTCATTACAAACTGTACACATTTTTTACATGAGAAGTGTGTACTTTTGAAAATAAATTTGTTGAGAGTATGATCAACAGATTCAAATTCGAAAAGAGGACACACAGAAAACATCGGTAGTTACTCCTTTTGGACTATTCGAGTTCCCTTATATGGATTTTAGGCAAGGAGCTGCATGGACTTTCCAGTGTTTCATAGATCGGATGCTTTATGAAATAAATTTTTGTTTAGTCTAGGCTACTTAGATGATATTCTGATGAAGTCAGCTCAACATAAGGAGCATTTATTCACAAGTTTTCAGCGCCTTCAAGATTATGGAGTAGTCATCAACCCTTTGAAATGTGTTTGGGGAGTGAGGTGAATTTTTTTTTTAGATTCAACATTTCTGCTGAAGGTTTGAAACGACTTCTGCAGAAAGTGCAGAATGTTTTGGATTTCACAAGACCCACAATCTTGAGTGGTTTGAAGCATTTCCTTAGCTTTATAAATTTGTATCGCCTCTTTTCTCCCTCATGCTGCTCACTTATGCCAGTATCATGATCTACTTAACTTTAACTTAACGTAACGTTCACTTAAAGTGAACTTAAGAAAACAGATGTTTTATTATTATTATTATTATTACTAGTACCACGTCTTACTACCCGTTCGGGCGGCTATACGCACTTATGCTAATGTGTAATGGTAGGGTGATTGTGAGATGAAATGGAGGACCTACAGTTTAACGTGGAATCCGAATCACGGTGGAGGCCTGGCATTCCGCACATTCACAAGTTGTCATTAATACACATCTTGTCAGAGGTGAAGGAAGGGTTTGGCAATCAGATAAATCTGTGCCGGGACCGAGGATTGAACCCCGGACCCCCAGCACAGAAGTTCGACACCTTACCCCTAGACCACCAGGTCACCAAAACAGATGTATGATCATGATTCACGTAGCTTAACATAACAACTCGTGCCAAACAACTGCATTCTCGAGTATGATCTATGATTTGTACTATTTGTAGTGATGATCTGTGAATGTTTACAGTTTTCAATCAATATAATAAATATCTATTACTAAACTTTTTTGATAAATTTAGCTTTCTTATTTTAGTTTAATTACTTTGTTTCAATGTCTGATTACTAGAACTGTAGCTAAAGAGTAGACCTTGGTCTTAAAACCAACAACTGAATTACTAAATAGCCCTGATGACATCACTCGCATAATAATTGGCTGGCTAGAACACGTGATACCCTTCAAGTAATGTTCACTTAAAGTTAAAGACCTCCCAGGACATCTCTTACATTAAGTTAACTGCAAGTCAATGTTAAGTTAACTGCATTGTGATCGCTTCCATTTAAACACACGAGGAGATCCTTTACATTAAGTTATGTTAAGTTGATCGTGATCTCGGATACAGAACTGTGTTATCTTTCTCTCTGACGATGAAGCAAGCATTCCAGCAGCTCAAACAAGCATTGGCCCACGCGGTGTGTCTAGATTACCCCACATCTAGGACTAAGCTGTTTCTCATCTTATTGACGAAATAAACTAATTTAATACTAACAACTTACAAATATTTTGTGAAAGAAGAATAGTTTTTTGCACCGATTGTTCCTCCTGCCTGGATACTTTATTTTACACTTTATTTAATAGGCTGACTACGCTAATGTGATAGGTACAAGGACGATTGGATTAAGATGAAGTGTGTCAGCATTTGGCTGGAAATAGATTATATTACCATCCAGGAAAAAACACTCTCAATACACCAGACTGGGATTGGAACCTCAACCTACCTATAGTAAGCAGTCCAGCCTATTGTGAGAATGAAGAGTTAGGCATACAATATTGATAAAATTACCAAACTAAAACCTCCCAACATAATATTTAGATGAGATCATATATTGAAACACACAAAAACCTACTAGGTTCACAGATCACAGTAGTGTGTTCAAAATATTAAGAGGCCTATTTAAATTTACTTTCTTGTAGAATTTGGTGAGTTTTGTTTTAATTATAAACTTAATTCATTTTTCAATCTTCTGACAGTTTATAAATATGTTTTTGGATTTGTCTACTTAGGTGTGTAATAAATAATAATAATTTTAATAATAGGATATATTATTGGCCTATATTGTAATAAAACAAGGAAAATAATTTTTATATAACCATTTCATTACAAAAATTCATTATTCAATCATCTGCGATTCAATGTTAGGGTTATGGCTAACAAAATACACAGGCGATCAATAATTTCAATAAAACATAACAAATATAAAAAGAATGACAAGAATGCTCAGTTATAAAATATTGAAAACAAAGAAAATTAAAATAATAGATTACCTATTTAACAATAACTAATCAATTATTTGGAGCAGCGATATATTTTGACAATAAGCACATTGCACAAGGCACCTACAAGTAGTTCTAACTTTTTTTGATACATTATAGATTTTCAGGTAGTGTGTTATAGTATTTGATAATTGATGACTTTGTGCTGTTGCAACCATATTTAAGAGATTTATTGCAATTCATGTGTCAGTTCTCTGCTGTTCTTGTGTTTTGACTATGGTGGTCAAAGTTGTGTGTAAAAACTGTATTGTTATGTACTTATTTCTGGTCAAGTTTAAAAGCAAATATGACAGCAGATAGTTTTATACTAACATGTAAAGGCAAAATGTTACTAGATCTATAAATGGTTTTCGAAGTATTGTAAGTTGAATATTATTTTAAGAGCCCTTTTTTGAAATAATTCTAATTTATTTACAGTTTTCTTGTTACATCTTCCCCATATTATATCCATGTACTGCAAATGAGTATGTACCATGGTATAATATATACTGCTCAGTAAATTACTGGGAACACTGGAGTTATTCTCTCTTTTATACCATCAGTTTGTTCACTCCATGTAATGTTATGGTCAATAATTAGCCCTAATTATCTCGCACTAGTTACTCTATTGATGATAGTATTGCCTAATTTTATAGCATTGCTGGGAATAGGCTTATGGCTGGACTTATGTATGATCATAAAATTTGTTTTTGACAAGTTAATAGTTAGCTTATTTTTGGTAAACCATTATGATAGAGTATTTAGATCATCTTGCATTTGAGTTAGTATTGAGTCTATAGTTTTTCCCATATAGAATAAGTTAGTGTCATCAGCAAAGAGGGTAATATTTCCATTTAAATTTAACTGCCCAATATTGTTTGTATATATATATATGAGAAGCAATAGTGGACCTAAGACTGAGTCTTGAGGCACACTGTACTCAATAGGATTTTCATACCGTAACTTTTTTTATTTTGTAGGCTAACAAACTGTTTTCTGTTGCTCAGGTATCTTTGAAACCATTTATGTGCCCAACTACAAATCCCCACTTTTTACAGTTTATATAGTAAAAGGGATGGAATACTGTATCGAAGGCCTTTTTAGATTTATAATTAGACCTCCCGCTAGGTTTCCCTCATCCAGAGTTTCCTCTAATCGTGTAACTATGTCGACTGAAGCATTTAGTGTGCTAGCATTTTCTCTAAAGCCATTTTGGTATTTGTAAAAATATAAGCAAGAATGCAAGTAATCTACCATTTTCTTCTTAACTATTTTTTCTAATATTTTAGACATGTTCGGCAGAATAGATATGAGTCTATAATTTCCCGGATGATCTTTACTTCCACTTTTAAAAATAGATACAACTCGTGATATTTTGAGCAGATCCGATACCATCCCATTACTTAAGAGATACATTGATAATTTGCGCTATTTCATGGCTAAATGTATCCTTACACCGTTTGAGCACTTTATTTGTGATCCCATCAGGTGTGGATTTATTTTTGTTCTTAAGTATCAAAATTATATTTTGCACTTCAATTTCTGTAGTTGGTCCTAGAAAAAACGAACTTGAAGACATATTAACTGTAGTTGTTTTAACTGCCATATTTGGGATACCTTCTGCCAATCTTCTACCAATATTTGTAAAGTAATTATTAAATACATTACAGATGTCATTATTTTGTCATTAATAGCTAACAATTTGCATTCTGGTTCGACGGCTTTTGTTTTTTTCTCACAATTTCATTTATTATTTTTCATGAATCTCTAATGTTTTAATGCTGCTACTAAACTGTTGTATAAAATATTTATATTTTAAGTGCCATTTATTTGCAAAAACTTGGTTACAGCATCTTTTATATGAACATCTAATATAAGCATGTGGTTAGTATGCTTCTTAACTTTCTTAGATAGGATATTTTTCCGCTTATTTAATTTAAGAAAGTCTCCATCGATCCACGGACTGGTGTAAAAATGTGGCCTTTCTCTTCTGGTGCGAGTCCTAAATACTGTAGCACTTTTTAAACCCTTTAGTATGTAATTTATTAACCTACTATAAAGTATGTTAATGTCATCACTTTGGCTATTAAATGGATTGTTTTCAAAGAAATTGTTAGCTTTTTTTCATAATCGATTGTTTTAACTTGTATTTTAGTTGGCTTAGGATCATCCAAGGATTTTTTAAAGAATAAGTGGCATCCATTTCAAATTGAAAGGGGCTGGCCGGTCACCCTTCTGCATATAGACAAAGGGGTTATAGCTGATTCATCCACATAAAGATTTAATCTTAATCCTAAATAAATTTGTCACGCCACAAAATATGAAAATTTAGTAGGCTAAGTATGAAAAAGTACCATTTACCTGTATGACATAAAGAGGTTAGAAGTTTCTAGGTCCTAATTATATTTTACAAATACTACACTGTTTAGTTTCCTAGAATATAAGTAAGAAATCGCAAAACCAGTTATATTTTTAATGATCTAAACACTAATGTAGCAACTGTGAGTAAACAATAAACAGCTAATTATCAGGGTAGCCAACATGAACATCCAGAGAAAGTTTATCTAGTAATAGTTATGTGTCTTACGGCAGTATATCTGATAAACCATTGATCTCTATAATATAGCTTGATAGACATTATGTGGCTGAAATTATCAAGCTCCCGTATGAACACCAATATGTAAGAGAAAAGAAATCCTTCTAATATATCTTTCTCTCTTACATACCTACAAGACAATGATGCATTTTGACATCGTTCGTTAATTTGTATGAGCTATGAATATATGAGAGGCATCAATATAATGATCGGTTCAATTAAATAATGTAGGTGCGTTTAGACTATGCCTTTTTTCGTGAAACTTGAGGCATGCAACTAGGCGAACCGGAGAGGCACGTTGAGGCATGCGACTGTCCCAAATGTATTTGTGCACCTAGCAGCAGCTAGGCGCAAGTGCTCCCCAAATATTTAGGGGGAATGTTGCAACACTCTTGCCTTGACGATGGCCATACTTCTAGTGGGCACTGTCCTCTATACATTGCCTATTTCTCTTTCTTTTTACTTCCACCTTTCATTCAGCAGCTCCCAACTAATAACTGCGTTGGACGATGTCAATACCGATACTAACTCTCCTAAACAATTCCAGTTCCACGAGTATCAATAACAGAATTGCCATTTGCATATTTTCCTTACTGATACCCTCACACTTAGTTGCAACAGGTACAACGCAATATCACACCACGTGGCTGGGCTGGCTAGCTCCAGACACTGCTTGTTACGTCATATGTGTAAACTGATTCAGCAGTGATAAATACTAACCCTTTATTATTGTGATTTGTATTTGCACTTAGCTGACAGTAATATTATAGATTAACAAGTTAAGTTAAATTTAGAAGACAATTAAAAAGTTAAATCTTAAACTATTTATTAGTGATATCAAATAAATAGTGTATAAGAAAATTGTTAGGCTACTATCTATTTTATTTTATATATGAAACAAATAATAAATACTGATACGTAGTATTTAAATATGTGACAACCCGCTTTGGTGGCCAACCAAATGATCTAAAGCGTCACTCTCGTAATAGACTAGCCTGTTGATGACGGGGAGAACGGGGTTCGAATCCCGGTTGGATCTACTGAAGGTAGTTTTATCCAAATGGTTTTCTAATATCCTTCCACGCAAATGGGGGTAGATTACTTCTAATCTAAAATGCTTTCTTCTTCATTCCTACCTCATTAATTACTTCCTTCATATATACTGTGGTTGAATAACGAATGTGCAACATCCACCAGATAACACAAAAATATTCCACTTCCTTCAAAATATATAATAATGTCATCATTATTATATCGTTATTATTATGATTATTATAATGTGGAATTATCTAAACGTACATATTACTATATTGCTTCCATAAAAAAAAGGAATAAACCCATTTAACGTGTGCTATGCCACAGTAATGAGCCAAAAACTATTTCAAAATATTTAAACGTAATTTTTTTTAAAAAAAATACGGTTTTAAAATAACCAATTTAGCGTGAAAAGCCCTACCTATAAATTAATGTAGGCCTGCATCAATAAATCCTTACATCTTTAATAATAAGGGTAGGATATGAGTGGTGATTATAATTTACTAGTAAATTGTTCCCACCTCCTTGGTATCAAACCTGCCCTTGAGCTTATGAACACATCTTTGCCCACTACATTGTAATCTATGGGATTGGGAAATGGATATTGATGATTAAGATCTGCTTATACAGACCAGCCATTTGGAGCCAATCTTTGTGCTAAATAAAGACACACTTCTGTTTTATAAGATAGCTAATGTATAAACGCAAACAATCACTTAGTTGCTAAGCGTGTTTAATATCATATAATTCTAGTCCAATTGGTCGATGATGGGAAAGTTAGGGCTAGAATCTTGGCCGAGACTTTTGAGGGTGTTTATTTCTCAATTGTTTTGAACCTTTCCTCCATGTAAATATGGATATATCCACATTCAATTTAACCTCCTTTACCATAACTCACTAGCGTATTAATATACGTATAGCCCAGACGGGTAGTAAGACGTGATTGTAAATTTTGTTTAATATACACATATATTCTAACATATTTTCTTGGTTATATTATTCCTTTCGCTGTAGCACGAAAAATTGCAATAGAACAAATTGTCTACGTTTCTTTGAATGTATTTGAATATAGTATTTTTATTTTTCATTACTATCTCTGAAACTTCCAACAAAAGATGTGAAGTGGATATAATATTTTGATTCTTGTTTGGAAATGAAAAGTTATAACATGTGGTAAACTAAAGAGCAATAATATATGAGCTAAGACTATAGTATTGCACTTTATGTTTCCGTGGATATTGTCAATTATTTTTAAGATCAATTGACTTTAATTGACTAAATTGACAATTGACAATTGACTAAAATTAAATTTTTACTAATTTACACCCATAGCCTCACTAACGATATTGCTGATTTTAAAAATACGCTCATTCAAATAAAAATATTTCTTCGGTCCTCAGAATATTGTGAACGCCAAGCTTTTCACTGCCAGGACTAACGGAACATCACCGGAGACAAACTCCAACACCACGCCTTCAACTTTTTAATCTTTCTACCCTAAAATAAAACCCTCTTTTCCACCTTTGTCCTTCTTTGGTTTATTGATCTTTCTGCACTTTCACCCTTTCAAACTGTTTTACACCTTTTACCCGTTTTACTTACCATCTTTAACTTTATTTTAAAAACAAATTGATAAGCTATACCTTTTTACATTTTTAAAATATTATTTGGTCTTTCCACCCCATGCCATAAAAGTTTATACATGGGAAATCTGAAAATATTTTTCAGGGAAATTGGGGTGTGGGATCTATAAATATACAAATCACTTTAGGTGAGATATAACAATAAAATTTGGCAAACATGTAGAAGTACTACTCTAGATATTCAAATAAGTGCTAGAAACTTAAATTTCAAAGTTGGAGTCAGTGAAATGAGGGAGGGTGTATTCCACATTTTCAAAACTAATTGAAACAACTACATACCAGTGTGGTATCTAACAACATTCGGCAGAAATAAAATTGTACAATGGCATAAAATCTGAAAATTTTAAATTTTAAAATGGAACTTTGGGAAATAGGAAAGGGAGAGTAAACAGAAATCAAAGCTTAAGTTGCGATGATAATGAATTGTCAGGGATGTAGTGCCAAATACCCAAATAGTTAGTAAATATTTAAATTTTCTAATTTGGGGTTTGTGAATTATTTGGAGGGAATTTCCAAAATCTATACTAAAAACTACTTCTCATTGTGGTTAAATATTTAAATTAGTCAGCCTGCTATAAGATACACCTCAAACATGATGAAAACAAACTAAATCTCAAAATGTAATATTGGAAAATGGGAAGATGGACGTCATCTCCAAAAATTTCAAAGGTAATATAATATAACATAACATTTCCCTTATGGTATAAAAGTGAAATATGTACTTACAGGTATAGGGATAACACCAAATAACCAGAAGCGTCGGAAATTTTTTAATTTCAAAACAAGAGTCAGATAATTGGGTTGGGAGTGGGAGGGAGGGATTTGAATTTCCAACCGTATGGAAAAAACACTTTTTGGTGTGATAGGAAAATGATAGACTAGCAAGTAGTTACAAAGACCACTCCAGACAATCAGAAAATACTGAAAATTGGTTCCAAAATGTAAGGCGTAAAATATTTCTAAAACCATTAGAAAAAAAATGCTTGGTGTATCAGAAAATCGAAATTTGGCCGGTAATTAAATGGACCAATATGTATCTATAAAAGGCCATTATTTAATTTATGATGTTTTATTTAACTTTGATGTTCTTTCTACAAATATTGTTTAGTAATAATATATATTGCACCGTTATAATTCTATTATGATCGCTTCTATGCAAATATGTTTGGATTACAGTGAATCCCTAGTTTGTGCCTATTTTTCACTTTTGGATACTTTTATCTTTTGTTAACTTTATATTATAATTAAAAATAAAGCTTCTTAAACATTATCCGTGCGAAGAACGGGCACACAAGCTAGTTAGTTCTAGTAATAGATACACGGCACACTCAGATTCTTACAAAAATAAAATCTATTACATGGATAAATATTGTTAAAATATTTAGAAAAAGAATTGGTGCTTTTGCTATACGCATTGATCTCTATAATATAACTGGATGGACACCTGTGGCTGAAATTTTCGAGCTGTCGTCTGCATACCATTGTGTATTAGACAAAGAAACTTTCTGGTATCTCTTTCTCTCTTTTACCCATACAAGGCAATGTGGCATTTTGACATAGTTAATTAATTTGATTAAATATATGAGATACATCAATGTGTGAGTGGTTAAATTAAATAAATATGTAAGTCAAAGCTTTGAAGAGCATATAAAAGTTCAAAACTGATTAGTTTTTTCTTTAAATAAGTTGATGTGGCCTATAATGTACGAAAATTTTTGAAGGAAGCTTACTTCTAAGGCTTTATCTCGTACCAAAATCATACCCTATAGCTGTGTTTAGTTAGGATAAAAGACCTTCCAGAAGGAAATTTCTACTTATGTTCTAAACTGCCGTTCATCCTACCAAAATATTATATATATGATAGTATTCTGGTACGAAATAAAGCCTTACAGATTGGGATTATTATTAAAATCAGGGTTTAGTAGATACTGTACTTCCTACAAGCCAATAACCTAAATTATCATTTGAACGTAAGACTTCTACACAAAGTGTGTCATTCAAACAAATGTAATCAAGTTTTATATTTATCGAACTTTAAATATAATATGGTTTCTGAAACCAATATACAAGCTAATAACCAACTTTAAATATAAGTGTTGTCGTGGCAGACTGTAAACAACATTGATGATAACTACATATTTAGATATGTTAAAGATTTTATTCGTATTTGTACATTATTACCTGTAAAACTGGCTTGTATATCCTTTAATGTAAATGTTTCTTCAGGA
>CABFWO010001249.1:96693-140376 GCA_902155825.1 Timema genevievae
CAATTTTTAAGATACCTTGTTCATTATATTTATCGAACTTTCAATAAAATATGGTTTCTGAAACCAATATACACGCTAATAACCAACTTTAAATATAAGTGTTGTCGTGGCAGACTGTAAACAACATTGATGATAACTACATAAAAATTGAAATATCTAAGGTTTTATTCGTATTTGTACAGTATTACCTGTAAAACTGGATTGTATATCCTTTAATGTAAATGTTTCTTCAGGAAAGTATGTTATAATACTTCACTATTTTCAAACAATAACACTTTTATTCATCAGAGACATGTTTTCGCATAAGAACATTTAAAGAAACCGTTAAATCTTTCCCCCCCTCAGTGTAGCAGACGATACGTTTGAGCGTCACGCTTTTGTCCTTGGAATGTGCAAGTGTATGTCCATCCAGTTATACTATAGAGATCAATGATGTCCATCCAGTTATATTATAGTGATCAATTGCTATACGATAAATTATCGACTAAGGACCTTAAAAATGAAATAAGATATAAACATACGTGACCTTGGCATCAGGGCAACGATAGTGCTCTGTGACGAATTTCTCTTCTGAAAAGTGCTCAGCGATTTGAAAAGTTTTGAAATTGTTGTTTTAAAGTCACATAAGCAGTAGTATTCTTCACATAAATTATCAGTAATTATAAAGGCACAAATATGATACGTAATATATTTTCTTTTAATTTTTATTGTAATTCATTTTTACATTTAAGAAAAAAATATTATGTCTAAAGATGTACAAATATAATAACTACATTTATTTTATTTTAATTTTTATTGTAACAATTATATTTACATTAACAGTACATTATGACTAATTTATCGCTATAACATAAAAAAATATAAACATAAATTTATAGCTAAGGGGTCCGTGAATCAGCTGTTGACTGGTTAGAGGCTCGGCGTGTCTAAGAATTTTGAGAACCACTGATCTATTATATCAGTGATGTATCCTTCATGGTCACATGATAATATATTGCCAACATAACCATATCTAACTATCCTACAGTGTCAAGCTTGAAATTAACTATAACTTCTATAGTATCTATAGTCATATCATATGACCAGTGAACTCTATACTATACTGGATGGTCATAAACACACCCCTTGCAACGGACCAAATTGTAACGCTAAAGTTTGTCGTCTGCTTGCTAGCGAGGGGACAGATGAAGACATATTTACATTAAAGGATATAAAATTCAGTTTTAAAGGTAATAGTGTGCAAATAAGAATAAAATCTTTAATATATTAAAATATGTACCTAACACCCATGTTGTTTACATTCTGCCAGTACTATAATATATTTAAAATTGGTTATTATTTTATATAATTATTTCATAAACAGTTTTATATTTAAAGTTCGATAGGTAACTATAATGAAAAAAGGTAGCGTCAAACTTAATTTCATTCATTTGAATGACAAACTTTGTGTAGTAGTTTTACATTCAAATTATAATTTAGGTTATAGGCTTGTATGAAATATTACTATATTACAATATATTTAAAGTTGGCTCTTAGCTTGTATAGACTATTGCTTTCAGAAGCCATATTATATTTAATGTTCGATAACTATAATGTAATAAGGTAGCTTAAAACTTAGTTATATGTGTTTGGATAGCAAACTTTGTGTAGTAGTTTTACATTCAAACTATCATTTAGGTTACAGGGCTTGTAAGAAGTATCGGTATTACTACATTACAATATATTTAAAGTTGGCTCTCAGCTTGTATATTGATTTCAGAAACCATATTATATTTAATGTTCAATAAATATAAGAAATAGGATCGCTAAAAACCTGATTAATTTTGTTCGAATGACAAAACTTTGTTTAGAAGTCCTATATTCAAAGGATAATTTAGCTTAAAGGCTCGTGGGAGGTACCTATTACTATTATATCCTATATCGACTTATTTAAAGAAACAAGCATGAGTGTTAAATTTAGTTATGCTCTTCAAACCTTTTATTAACCCATTTATTTCATTAAATTAATCATTTATTGATATATCTCTTTATAAGCCATTCATAAAAATTAATTAACAAGGTCAAAATGCTACTTTGCCTTGTATGTGTGTAGGAGAGGAAGGGATACCCAAAAAAAGTTTCCTTCTCTCTTACACAATGGTGTGCAGACGACAGCTTAAAAATTTTAGCTGCATGTCCATCATATTTATATTATAGAAACCCATGCTTATAACAAACGAGGAACGGTTTATAGTGCTGCTACGTGCCTAAATCTTTACGTAAGTATCGCATTCGGAAATTTTTAATTACATGTGTTGGTCACACTGGCTATTAATGTGTGTGTATATTTCACTTAAAGAAAAGCTTTGAATAGATAATAGAATAAATGGTATAACATATTCTTTAAGTTCAATGTTAAAGCAGTTACGCTATGTCTTTAGAAACTATCCCTAAGGACTTGAGAGGCTTGAGGGCTTGCTTAGTATGTTCATTGATAAAAGTAAGTTTTAACCTACAGTATGATCTAAAATAAAGCCTGCCTGTTCCAGGACTAAAGTGTATTATGATTAATAGATGTAGTTTAAACCTATTGCTTATTGAATTAAATTAATTATAATTTACCTGACATGTAAATATTCTTATCTTACTTTTCTAGGCTTAAATATGCTTCCATACGGCAAACATTAACTTATGTTTTGATGCTTTCACTTTTTGATAGGGCAGCAATTTTACCCAATATAAGACCAATACATTCTCTTCTTGTTTGTTAGCTTATTAATGTTGATCTTTTAATATTAATTTTTAGGGTGGCCATCCGCAAAATATCGTTTTTATTATACACAAATTATGTTAAAAATATGAGAAATTTAATAAAATTCGGCGTTGGTACCCTTAAGCAAACTGATATATGATTTTTTTCCCTAGCGAAAATATCATTATACCGCTACTATTTTTACAAACAAAATAATACGGTGAATGGATTAATACCATATCTTTTTTTAAAACAAGATTCAACAAACTATCACCAAAGAAAGAAAATCTGCCAGCCATATTGTCTCTCAAACAAAATGTATTATTCTATATTGACACAAAAACTGTTGTCCTATCTTTTTTTTTAATGTGTAATCTTCTAATGAAATACCAGTAACACAAAGTAAACTATAACAGGCCTATATAGTGGAAAATGAAAGTGAACCTTACCAAGACATATTGGCTGTATCTGAATAGTCTGCGCCCTACACCCTTGTGTACTTTTGCTGCACACTTGAATCAAACACGTTTCTAACACCCTATAGGGCCTAGGGTGCATAATACTTTTTGGACAGCACATTACAGCCACACCCAAAGGCTAGATTAATTTTTTTATTTCCTTGACAACAAACATTATGGAGGTCTGTGGAAAGTTATAAGACCTTATTTTGACTCTAACAATTGATCAAGCATCTGTGGACGTATCTATGTCAGTAAATAAATGGTTGTGGAAAATTTAAAAGAAAAACTTTAGTAGCAATGAGGATTGTGTATGATGAATTTAGGTACAAATATAAAAGTAGGGGTGTTGTTTTCAGCAAAGAACTTTTGGCAAATGCTAGATAATCTAGAATATGCTATCAACAGTACTTAGATAATCAAAGAAAAACAAAATCAGAAGAGGGAAAAACTAGGTCACAAACGTTAGAGACTGTTCACAAGTTAAAGAAGAAGTCACAGGTTGAGAAATCAATTGATATAATGAATTAAGAAGCTGATGCAACAACAGTACTTGTTGAGAAAAGGGATGATTTCACTCTTCTTTGAAAGTCAAACGTGTACAGGAAAAAATAATCTGAATCAGTGGCCAAGTTACAAAGTTGAATGAAGAAATCGGAAAACTGTCGAAAAACTGTTAACAAAAGTTTATTAAATTAGGTTTGACTTTGATTTTAGAAACTTAGTTGTAATATCTAACATTGAAAATTAAAAATTAAATATTCAGCTATGTAAAAAATTGTGTGGAATAGGCTATCGGAGATTATGTAGGGGAGTTGGGAAACTGCATTTTTAATTAATTAATATAGGATGTAGGCCTAAATGCATTAAATGTTTTCTTAGAAATGCAGTGCTCACTTTTTTTTATCTATTGCAACAAGTGATTAACACACAAATATTGTCCTTGAAAATCTGTGAAATGCTTTGAAAATGGCCTTGAAAAAATTCTATTAGTTTCTTTATGAATCCTGCAAGGTGATCGAGGTTCAAATCTCGGTCAGGTTTACTGAGAGTGGTTTTCCAAATTGGTTTTCCACATTGGTTTTCCACTCTCTTTCGACATAAATGTGGGTACACTTTATTTAAATTCAACCTTCCTCATTCATAACTCACTAGCATAATTAGTACATACACATATAACCTGAACAGGTAGTAAAACACGCTGCTAAAAAAAATTAGAATCTGTTTTCACTGTAGTTTAATTAATTTCACTAGATGCAACAGTGAATGTTAATATAGCATGCTTATTTAATTGAAACAAAGATATTCAATTCTAAGCTACAAGCTAGTAGAAAAAGGACACCATTAATGGCAAATCCTATGAAATAGTAAGAGAGGATGAGTTTTTGTAAGAACCTGTACTGCATTGTAAGAGTGGAACATCCTCTAGAGTCTAGATGCACGCCTTTATTGCTAAGCTAACAATGGAGTGTTTAGGACGTCCTTGTCCGTTCCCCATCTCCTCAAATTGAATTCTGGTTGTATATGCCAAGAAAGCTCCAGCTTATTTAAGATTTGATTAAAAGGAACCTTGTTCGGTGGCCACATGGTCTAAAGCTTCACTCTTGTGTTAAACTAGACTGCCAATTACAGGGAAATTGAGGTTGGAATTCTGGTCAGGTGTAGAGGGTTTTTTCCAAAATGATTTTCCACTCTCCCTCCGTGCAAATGCAGGTACACTTCCTCAAAATTCAACCTTCCTCATCCCTAACTTATTAGTGTAATTAGTACATATGTGTATAACCTGAAAAAATGGTAAAACACACTGCTAAAAAAAGGGAGAGAAAATATATAGTTTTGTATCTTAAAAAAACTCCCAATATTTTCAAGAAAAGAAAGCACTTAATTAAAATTACCTTTTTTACCCTCAGACTTTTGACCAATTTGAATTCGATGGTTGTGAAAACTGTGATGAGTTTCTCAGAATGAAGAACAACAGAGACAATGTGTATGATTGTACAAGTTCCAACTTTGACGGGTAAGTGCTGTCATTTTCATTATGAAATGTGTCTATCATTGCATGTTATGGCTGAGTATCATAAACATTTATGATAGTAACAAAAAACACTACCAGATATTTGTATTGTAACAATGTAAACTCAACTCTTGTGAGAAAAATTAAAACTGTACTTTTACACAACACATACCGGTATTATAATTGTTTACATGGTCTGACAATTTAGCTCAGTCGTTAGTGTGTTTCTACTAAGCTAAGGGTCCTAAGTTTGATTCCTGGTATGGTTGAAAAATGTATCATTGGTAAAATGTGAGTTTATACTTTCACACTGATAAATTAATGGCCGGAGGCAGGCTGTTGTGTCGGTTATAGATGTAAGTTAAGCTATATGTTATGTGCTGATATAATCAGTTGGTTTAGAAAGTGCACGTTAAACACCGAAAATAAATAATAAAAAATTGTTTATATTTTTGTCTACTGACTGCTAATAATGTGTTTAAAAAATATTTAGTGTCTATAAATGAACGTCTTTTATCTCATTGGACTACTTGATCAATAAAGTCCATGATTACAGTATTATCATCATTGTCACTATCTTCTTGGATTAAACTTATGTTTATGATTCATCCTAAAATAGTTTTTATGGGCATCTGTGTTTTGGATAAGACAAATAAATATTATTAATGGTGTCTTGGTCATAGTGAACAAGTCCTATAAAATTATAAGTAAGATATTTTATATAGAAAATATGTTTACCTAAGTTTGTAACATACTTGAACATTGTAGCCGCTAACTTCTTGGGGGTGTAAAACCCAAGATTTTAGTAAGACGCAATGCTAAAATAAAACTTCTAGGGCAAGTGAGGCAGGGTGAGGCGTGCAGAATAGTTGTTTAAAGGAGTCCGCAAATTCCCATAGTTCACACAATTCTTTAAATCCTGTCTTCTTTTTCTGACCACATGTTTGCTCTGGGTAGATCTTCTTCAAACTGTCTGATAGGCATGTTAGGTACATAATTGCGGCCTTCCCACAACATATGTTTGTGAAAGTGAATTTTCTGCATTTTCTGCATTTTTTGCATTGAAATCAAAGTACAGAAAAGTCCTTTAAGGAGCCATATTTAAGTTTGAAACTTTCTTGTGCTCTATATTTGAAAGCAAAATAATAACATCTAATTCAGCAACTCACTATAAAAATGCAAATATACCTATTGACTAAACAAACATTAATATATGTTTTACTGACAAAGTGTTGGGAAATTCCAGATGTGAAAATTAATAAGTTAGGTAACAAGCAGTTTCAGATTTCGTCACACCTTTTTTCTATTACATATTTTTACCATAATAGGTGCTAAAAGCACAATTCTTAGCATTTGAAGTTGAAAGTCTTCATTAATTATTTCTTAGAGTTCAAAAGGTGTCCTCACACTCTAAAATATGGGGAACCATTACACTAGAAGAAACATATTTCGATACAATTTCTCAGTCTCTTCAAATGAACGAGTGACCTTCCCTCTATTACTTGGTTAACCTAACCTTTCTTTGAAACCTTTCATTTACAACACAGGATTTGAGCAGATGGGCTCTAAAGACTTTTTTTTATCTTGCCATATAACTAAAATAAATAAATGAAAATATTAGATGGGTGAGAAATATCACTATTTTAGGAATTACTTATTAATTTAATTTAATTTTTTTTATATAGATTCATTCAATATTTTTGGTTATAAAATATATACATACTTGAAGACTTGTTTGACTCAAACAATATAAATAAAAAATGAAGAAAATGTATTTATTAACAAAAACTCTTTTTTTCACAAGAATAATTTTTTATAAAGGGACTAACTCATAAATAATACAGCTAAACTCCTTAATTCTGTCCAATATTTCTTCTTAGAAATCTGATTTTAGAGCATTATATTTGTTATTTTCAGAATGATTGCTGTAATGAGTCCGGAAGACAGTTGGGTATGCAAATGGCAAAGAATAAGTAAGTACCTATACTAGTGAATGATCATTTGGTTGTAAAAATGACACCTGAACATAGGAATCTAACCTGAGGACATTATTGTTGCATGTTGATGCTCTAGCAGGGTGTCTACTCGGTCACGAAAGTCACCAACACGAAAAGTTATTAAAGGAATGCGTATAACCCGAACGGGTAGTAAGACACGGTGCTAATAATAATAATACTAAAGGAAAAAAAGGTAATGAAAGTTCCTGAAACGTCACGAATTTTCAATATTTTACTCATAAAGTCACAAAAATATTGTTGTTTGAATTTCCCGCGCATCGTAACAACGCGAACATTTCAAATGTCAAGTCACCCACTACCCATACCGGGTGCTAGCCGCAAGTTGCCTGATTGTTTTTACCGTGATACCAAGGACAAGGTTAACGTTCGCCGTCTAGTTAAAATTTAATGTTGCGCATGAGTGCATTATGCCAATATATGCATTATATAATGTTCAACTGTTTACCGAAGGAATTTTGTGGTCAAAATAGGTCATCAACTAGCCACTGAGCTATCCAGGCTAATCTGTTTTGCAGTCATTCTTTGCTTATTATTTTAGGCAATGAGTCTTTATGGAAGGTAGAAACAACATCTTAACTTAACAACTTAAATCACTGTTTCACCCAGTGCCTTAAATCACTATTTCACCCAGTGCCTTAAATCACTGTTTCACCCAGCTCATTTTCACATAATGCCTTAAACAGATTTCCTTATTTATATTCCTTAGCTTAAGTTGTTTTAGCTTAAAGGGACAAATTAGTTTAAAAAAATTAGTGTACTACATTTTCCACCCATTTTAACTACCCACACATTTACACTAATTGGATAGGAAGAAGCAAGATAGAATTTAGGAAAAATGTATCCATATTTACATGGATAAATAGCAACAAGTCACTTAGTATAACCAACTGAAAATAAAACTTTAATCCAGAAGTCATCAGCTAACTAAACCAAACCGAGAATGACACCTTAGTCTGTTTACCCACAGGTGTAGCTAGTAAAAACAAAGTTTTAGTACCGGTATTGGATGTAACTGTCTGATTCTAACCTTCCTGCCTGAATATTACTATAATTGTATGGATCACAGGGTGTCTGGGAAAACTGGAATTAGCCGGGAATTTGAAGTGGTCGGAAAAAAACTGGAATAAGTTGGAAATTTGGTAAATTATAAAAAAAAACTGGGAAAAATGTTGTTTTACTCAAAATATGAGATATAATAATCATTCAGTAAATTACAATGTGATTCAAACTGTTCTTTTTTTTTGTAGTTGTGTAATATATTTTCTAATTCCTGGTAGGCTATGTTAATACAAATAAAAAACATGTTTATTTAAATCTAAAAACTTATTATTATTCATAAAAAAAGATTAACAAAAAAAAATTTTGGTGGGAGGAAAGGGGGGGAGGGGGTCGAGTAGAAGAGTGTGATATACTTTTGAGTTAGGAATTTTAGGAAATGATCAAGGAAAATCAGTGAAGAAGTCAGGAATTTCGTTGTTCAAGTTGAGTAGACATCATGAGATGAGTATGCTAAATATATCCTCTTGATTCTGTGTCACGTTTACTAACCAAACACTTCCGAGCTGCTTCAGAGAGCTTCATTTCAAATCTTTGTCAAAGACTTAGAGTGGAAGTTTTATTTGGCTGGCGATGCTAAGTTATGTCCACTATAATATCTCAAACTCCCACACCATAAGCATGTTAAGGTGACAACCAATTTTGTCCTGCTTTGTTGGTGATTTAAAAAAATAAAATAAAAAAAAAGATTTGGTTAAAACCTTGAATAGTATTTAAATTTGTAAAATTAAAGTAATTTATGTTGTCTAGGCATCTACTTTGATAGAATTTTGATTAATTTTATTCATCCAAATTTATATTAATAGCTAAATCATTTTTGACATAAGTTCTTACGAGGATTGTCTAGAAAGTAAAGCACGTCTTCACGTCATAACCAGTCCCTATGTGTTTGCGGCCCAGAAATATCTTCAGGTGTAAAAACAAGTAAAAATCACATGTGACAAGGTTTTGACTGTATGTAAAATGGTAAAAACCTTTTGAGCTAAGTCAATGGATTAGCACACGTGTCCTAGTGTCAACATGGGGGCGGTCAGGCATTGTCGTGCAGCAAATCCAGTCTGCTTGGCAACATACCTCGTCATTTGTTTTGAATAGCAAACCATAGTCTTTTATGGTTTCACAATATAAATAACCTTTTATGATTGCTCCTCAATACATGAATTCCTCCAGTAGACTTGTTTCCTGGCCCAAAAACTGTCACCATGACTTCCCATATCAACAAATTCTGGTTGAACTTTTTTGGCGATTGAGTATGATGAAATTCCAAAGATTTTCGCTTACTCTCAGAGTTAAAATGGCATACTTATATGTATACATTTATGTGGTCATCCTACAGCATTCCTGGCACACATCTTGCATTTTTTTTTTAAATGAGGTGCTTACATAAAATGTTATAAATTAAAGATCAAGAATCTTGAAGACTTTTTTTTTTTGCAATTCATCTATGGTGTAGCGGCTGGTTTATTGAATGTGTTCAATTTTGTTTTTAAAGTCCTCAGTGTTGAGAGATGGGTGGCCAGACTGCTCATCACTATGAAAATTTGCTCCGCCATTATTAAACATTAAACACCACTTTCTGACACTTGATTCATGCATCACTTCCTCTCTGCAACAAGTTGATGGTAAATTTCTGTGGTAATACATTTACACATTCAAGAAGTAAATCGATGAATGTATTTCATAGTTAATTGAATTTTTAATTTTCCAGATCATAATATAACACAATAAAAACTCGGTCCACAAAAAGCTCGGTTGGATAATCAACAGACCACTGAGGCCAGTTTACCTTGAAATGGTACATGTGGGAATGCTTTCCGCATACATTCCTTACTTTCTGGATGAACCCTCATATTAATTGATGAACCTTAAAATCTAAAATCTTATCCAATCTTAACTACCAAACCTAAATTTACTGTGTTTTTTATGAATAGTATGTTTATTATCTGTTTACATTTATTGGTTGACTACTTATGAAAGAACAGTTGGCTACAATTTTTTGATATGAATTTATCCATGCAATTAATAAAAACTTCTCTGATACAGTTTTGGAAAAAAAATCCTCCTTTGTTTAGTAAAACACTTTTAATAATTCTATTATATCGAATGATTCTATAACAATCCATTTTCTTTTTATAGCTCATTTAAAAAGGAGTACAAGTGATGGCGGTCTTCTTGAGCACCTAAATAACTAACAACAAAATAAATAATGGTTCTTATTGCAGGTTGAGTAACTATTTATGATAAGGAGAGCTTAAGAGTAAAAGGTGGTTTGTAATAAAATGTGAATATATACATTGTCCCTCCCATTTTATTGTACTGTATCATTGTTTTATCTCCAGACAGGTTCTGCAAGGGTGTGTATGCCATCTCCGTGTCAGGTCGATTGCCTGCAACGGTCATCCGCGAGATGAAGAGCCGCGGACTAGTGTACCGACCTCGGGACACCAGCCAGCGGTGATTGCTCTCCCACTGTCAGTGTTGGTGGTTGGGTCTTCTTGGGGGGTCACTGGTCCATGTGGTACATTTGTCATATATGTAGAGTCATCGAGCTCCTAAGTTAGCTTATATTAATTTTGTGCTCTGAGTTTTGATTTTCTGAATATAGTTAAATCAAACATTTATAATTTTACAGATTAAAGTTTGTGTAGTACCAAATATTATATTCACTGTGGATAGTGGTCTTATATTTTCATATGTAATAAGATTTATATGCCACCATAAATCAGACCATGCATGGAACACAAACTCTTAATAGATGTTATCAGTTGAGATGAAAGTGAGTTTATACCAAAATTGGCATGTGAGTAAAAATATAACTTTGTTGATTTCTGTCAAAGGTATTAGTGCAATTTTACTCCCTTGCTCATATAATTAAATTTACATTGTATTCAATGTAAAACGACTCTCTTAAACCCAACTTATTTTGTTAATTAATGGGTGAGAAATGAAACTTTGTTAGTTAATTAGTTTTCTCAATTTATTTTGGTATTTATACATTCTAAAAAAAAAAAAGATGAAGCATTTTTGCTGATAATAATGTACATATTTGGTGATCCAATAAATTAATTTCTTCCATCAATTCATTTTATTTAATTTTAAAGCCTAAAATAATCCTACAAAAATGTATCAAAATTTAATTCTTATTTAAGTTATTTTATAAGTTACTCAATCACATAACAATTAATACATCTATTCTAAACATAAATTTAACATTAATATAAGGTAAATAAAAATTGACTCATTTATCAAAAGTGTTAGTTTAAAGGAATGTAATCTGACAGCTGAACAGAATACAAGTCTATGGATTATGCCATGTAGATCTTTTCTTTTCCTGTTGAACAGTCGAAAATACTTTTATAGGCACGTTCATTCTGAAGGGAACAAGGATAACCAGCCTTGTGAACGTGTAATCTTCAATAAAATATAGCTGCAATTTGAAAACATATGTTAAGTGGAACATAACATCAATAATCAAACAATTGAAAATAATAGTTAGTCTATTCACATGCATTAGTTAACATTTTAATAATAACTGTATTTTTCAACAAGGCTAGGAGCAGCTTCGATGGCCGCATGGTCTAAGGCTCTACTCTCGCAATAAACTAGATTGCTGAACATAGGGAGATCGAGGCTTGATCCTGGGTGGGTTTGCTGAGGATAGTTTTTCCCAAATGGTTTTCCACTCTCCTTTCACATAAATGCAGGTGAACCTCCTCTAAATTAAACCTTCCTAATCCCTAACACATCGGTGTAACGATCAACTGTGCAGTTATTTGAACACCTCTAATTCCCCTTCCACCTTTTTTTCTGAAACATTTGAGTTACATAACCATTGCTTGTTTGTATCTGCTCATCATGCCCAAATCATTCTATTCTAGGCACCAGCTGCTTGAATTCACACTAGTCTATTTTACAAAAAGGTAAATTTCACTTCTCTGTACTTTGATTAAGTTGTCTGCAAATATGGGAACTACTTCTGGAAGACTTGGAAAACACACGGAATGTTGTACTAAAAATATAGTGGAAATCTTGTAAGAGCATTGCAGTGGTCTCAAAAATTTAATTCCTCTTTGCAAATATAATTCTTCAATTGAAGTGTGCTTGGGAGAAATGTGATTTATTCTCTTGAGTAATGTGTTGATTTTAAGATCTATTAAAACTAAATTTTATTTAATTTTATCGAATTCTGTTTGATAATTGTATAATCTTTTAATCCAATATCCATAGTCAAGACATGATTTCATTGTTTAAATTTGAAATGTTCAAATAAAATAGCATTGCTCATCCTATATTTATTGCTTAAAATGGAAATTATTTTGTCATTAAATAATTTAAAAAAATATATATCATACAAAAGAGTAAAGTTTGCCATATTTTTGGCTAAAGAAGGCTTAATTTTTACAAACTAACTTGGGAACCTTTGACATTGACTTTTTACAGTATGGTGTAGTTTGATTGTAGATGGATTATAGTTTTAACTAACCTGTGCTAGTTGATTGCTTGTACAAATTTTACTCAATACAACTGTTGCAGTTCATCAAAGGCAGGAAACGAGATGCAGAATGAATGATATAGTTCTATTTAAAATTCCCTCCCTTGATCCAAATAGTTGTCATTTGTAAAAATTATGTAGCAAATTTTTGAATTTGGTCAAATTAATACTCAAAGAAAAGGGCTGGTTTAAAATGTTTCTCAACTTCCATGATATACCTCTTTGGTATTTTCTTATCCACTTTGCCCTAATCCCTGCCTTCCATGATCTGCCTCTGGTAGTATATTGAACAATCTGTCCTTCTACCCACCTTCCAAAAGCTTGCATGGAAATATTGATTTGTTCTACTGAAATGTGATGTTATCTCCTTTTGGGTTTAGAATATTTGTGTGTAAACAAACTTGGATGCTTGTTCTATAGATGTTTAGTGTTTTTTAGTGTAGTCTTTATTTAGTATTGTTTTGTCATGGAGTTAAAGCTAATACAGCTTATTATAGCTCAATTTAGGTTATTTGATGAATTTTATTTTTCATCAAACCAACCATTAAACAAGATAGTTTTACAGGGTAAAAAACATTAGTGCTTTGGACGCTTCATTCACTCCTTCAATAAAGATATTTATTTGTGTGAAATGGCAATAATATATCTTAATTTTTCCACACTTGTCTAACCGCCAATTTGGCAGAGATGGTAACGTGACACCCTCATAATCTAGAGATTTCGTGTTCAAATCTTGAATCTTAAATAATTTTTTAAAATCAGACTGAAGAGAAAATCTTTTCATTTAAAATTGTATTAATAAGCATATAATTTGTTTTAAATATTTTTATGGAAGAAAAAAGGTATTTGACCCTACGCATACTACTACAAAATTCTTCTAAATAATTAAACAAGATAAAAATAAACTTTCAAATTCTGTTTGTTGGTGAATATTTAACAAATAATTTAATGGGTCTTATGAAATAAGAATGCACAGATTCAAAAATAAGGCTAACAAGCTAATTATCATTGGCATAGTGAAAACATTTAGGGAATATTAATATTTTAAAAACTGTTGCGAAAATACTAAATTCAAATTAACAAGTGATTTTTTACTTGAATAAACTTAAAATAATATAATCATAGTGGGATCGATCATGTGAACTTCAAAGCTTCAGAATAGCACGCTACCAAATGAGCTAGAGTAGCTATTGAAAGAAAAGGCTGCTTAGTTAATACTTATATAATCTGAACTAATTTTGAGACAGTAAACATAGTTGAAAACAAACAGAAGAGGGTTTCCTAATAAAACCAAACAAATTGTATCATGTGATGTACTCATAATAATAGTATTTACTTTCGTTTAGGTTCTTGTACAATGGCACGTTGTGGTATCCCTTCGCCTCTATCTTTTGGTATGTCATGGTTTTACAGTGTTGTCAGATTGAAAACTCATTCACAAGCGAAACAACGTCACACAAACTTACACAACAGTAGAAAACTTTCAAAATTAAATCTGTTTTGGTACAGGCTGCGGTTTGCGAGATCATGAGTTGCATGTTTGCTTGCTAGCAAGTTTTTTTACAAGTTTCAAAAATTAGGGGCTCAGTTAGCAGAAAGTGTTTAAGTGAAAGAAGAAGAATGGAAAAAATTAAAGGAGGAAGGATAGAGGAAGTTGGAGGCATTTTACTAAACTGACCCGGCCACAGCCTGGAAACAGTTGATAATGATACATTCATATGAGGTGTACAGAGTGAACTAATAATAATATTAATAATTAATATTATCAATATATATATTTCAATGAAATATTAATATGATTCATATGGTATATTAATTTTTATAATAATAATAATAATAATAATAATAATAATAATAATAATATGTTTATTTTAATAATAATAGTAATAATAATAAAACAGTAGAGTCTCAGAAACTCAACCTAATGTGGACTGAGATGTTGCCGAGTTTTATGAATGAACTTGTATAAGGTGCATGTTTACTATGTCATATTTACTAAACAAGGATGAATCACAGAACAGAATCGAATATTATAGGTACAGTACAATATATTACGTGTTAATATAATGGTGTACATAGATATGTGTAATATACAGAAATGCAGTACAGTACTGTATATATATAATTGTATTGATTTGAATAACACATTACTGAATTAAAACTAGCAACCACAGCACTTGTAAAAACACCACAGTATGACTGTTTCACATGAGTTACACTAACAAACTGAGTGATTATACAGTTGAATGACCTTGGATTGTGATGACTGGCACCAACAACTGTGTGCACATGCACATTTCGAGTTTCTGAGACTTTACTTTAATAATAATAATAATAATAATAATAATAATAATAATAATAATAATAATAATAATAATAATAATAATAATGATAATGATAATGATAATGATAATGATAATAATTATTATTATTATTATTACTATTACTATTCATTGTGTACACCTAAAAAAATGTCTAGTTATACTAAATTCCAGCCCCATACATTCATCTAAACAATGCCATGCAAAAAGCATAAAATAGCAATTTTGATTTTTTATAACTGTAATGATTTGAAATCATTGAATCAGTATGTATAGCTTATAGCTATACATTTGTTAAAATTGTCCAGTCAAATTTTGATGATCAAATTAACTTAAGGCTTTGGAGCTTAAAAAATCTCTTGGGAGCACAACAGAACTCAAAATGTCATATAGATGGTCAGTTCGTTCTATGAAGCGACATAGTCTTTTCAGTTCGTAGGATAACGCCATCCCTCAGCATCTTCCAGGTGACCACGAAAACAAGCTTCTGGAGTTCTAAAAGTTCATAGTAAAATTGAAATTGCAAATTTTTTATGACCTTGCACAGAATGTAAACAACTGACTTTTGATATATCCAATGACAAGACTGTAGACACAAAAGGCATAAAAACTGTGTGTATGTACAACTGGACACGAGAAGTCTCACTTCAACGCTGTATTAGCATATACTGTAGATGGAGGAAAGTTGTCGCTTTTCATAATTCTTAAGATAAAGACTATCAAAAGAAGTACGATTTCCAAGAAGTGTATACATCCTTGTCCAAGCTAAAGGATGGATGAAGCACTAACCATTGTCTGGTTAAAATCTGTTTGGGTGGCACGTCCAGTTGGTTTATAAAAACAACCTTCCATGTTGGTGCTTGACTTGTTTCTGTGTCATCAGATGCTTTCTATCAAGAAATAACTGAAGAAAATGAAATCCTATCTTTTTGTTATTCCAGGCAGCATGCATGATCCATCTACTATAGCCTTTGGACATTGCTGTTAATAGCCGATGAAGGATGCTATCTATCGTAAATGGAATGCATGGCTAAACGACAGCAATCACACTGCTGGAAGCCGTATGCATTAACCGAATTGCATCGATGTTGCCAAGTGGGTGGTTGCTGTTCGGGGTGAATTAGATGCGTTGATAATTCAAAAAGTCTTCCTCAAATGTTGTAGTTCCAATGGTCTTGACGACAGCGATGATAGATTTTTGTGGGAGGACAAAAAGGTGCCATACCACTCGACCAAAACCAAAACATAATATTATTATCTGAATTTATCAATTTACAAATTATAAAACTTCTCTAGTGAATTACTCCCGCACATAACCTGAGCTTCAACAAAAGTACAAGAAGTGCGAAAGAGGCGGAAATATCTGAATGTCTCTGATTCATCATTCGTCAAAGTCGTCTTGGCTATCACTTTGCTTCTGCTTCACTTTATGTGTCAGTCATTATCAGTCGATTCTCATGTTTGACTGTGGAGATGTTTGTTTCAGTTTTGTTTCTCGTATTACACAGTAACTGCATACATCAACAATGTACAATTCATGGTATTGTATTAAGCTCCTATTCTGCAGTTTTTAAAGCAGCAAAATTTATTTCATACACTAGTAAAATGTGCAAGTATCTTATTGATGCAAAAATAAAACGGGAAGACGAATACGACACATTTTATCTAAAACTGTGATACAATTTTGTTTCAACATTTTGCATAATTTCCATTTTATATTGTTTAAACACTAACATAACCTAAAATATTGGGGCCACGTTTGTTTTACTGCCTAAAGGTGAGAAATGATTTCACTTTGCGCTGAGTTTTTTGAGTCAATTGAATTTGGAAACAGTCAAAAGAATCCAGTGAGATTGATTAAGGTTGAATACTCTTGATACACTTTGAAATGAAAGCTCTGGAATCACAGTTATAACACGTAACAAAGCCAACAGACAAGCTTATTGTGAATGTAAGACAGACGCGACATTTGTTTATTGGTCTAGTTGAATGCCTTTGCAAGAAGTTTTTTTAGAGTGTTGTTTAATTAAAAGACTTCTTAGCTACAACATGGCAAGGATTTATATTAAAGTTATCTCTTTGAAAGGCAGTTTTGATTTTGGCAGCTGAAAAATTAAGGAGATTCACCTATGTGAATATTGGCTACTTGACAATATTTTTTCAATATACTAAAAGGTTCTTCTAAACACAGACCAGGTTTGTGTTTGTGTTTGTGTGTGACATACATTATTGTTTGTCTTCAATATGATGTAAAAAGTTGTCTTTTTTTATAGATAAAATATAGACTGAAACTAAGGTTTGGTTGGTAGTGTGTGTTCTTCCTGTGCTATGAGTTCCAGATTTGTTTTCTGGTATGATTGACACATTTGGAGATTCTCTTTTCACAGCAATGAATTGAGAACTGGGGAATGCTATGTTACATAACAGTGAGTAGGCAATTTGTCAAGCAAAGTGCTGCAACCTATGTTTGCCTGAAAGAGCCTGTAGGTCAGGTAGATAACTTTGGAAGTTCTTGGGCAAATAACCCCATTCTGTTTTTACACTCTCAGTGATTGATGATCACAGAAGATGGATGGTGTCCGGGCCATTCAGTGCGCTGCGCACGTGTTAACCCAGGTATTTCGGGACACAGTATTTGGTCTTCCAAGTGGGCATTGCAGGTAGGAATTGTAAGTTTTGCGGCTGGTTATTTGCGACACGGTCTACATGGTCCTTACAGTTAAGTATCTCTAGTTAGTCTTACAAACTACATCATATATTCTGCAGTCACATTGTGGTCAACTTACACTTTTCTAATAAACAACATAAAAACACACTTTCATCTATGTCTTGTGCTAGATCCCCGCCTACTGTGAGCCATCTTGTTATAAGAAGACCAAGAAAGTAATTTCAAAGAGGGACATCTCTAATTATTTAAAACATGTATAGAATGATATAACATTTTTGTAGGCTCTCTTTTAATTTTAATTTTAATATTCCATCAATAAACCATGGGCCAGATGGTAAATGTTTTGTGTATTTCTCATATAGCTATTATTTTTGAAGGGGTAAATTACTGAAAGCTAAACTCGAATATGTATCAGTAACCAAAGATAAAGGAATTTTTGTTGTTGTTGTTGTTGTTGTTGTTGTGGGAAGGGTTTCAAATGTGATGTTGTTATTGAAATAGTTGGATGTAGCAAGTATTTGCGCATTGGATGTTTCTAAAAGCTTTTTGGAGCAGAGATGTCAAACTCAGTTGATCATAAGGGCTACATTGAAAACAAAATTACTGAAAGGACCACATTACTTTTTTTTTTACCTTCATAACTAAAGAGAACTCATTTTATTACCTTAATTAAAAATATATATTTTATCATATAAAATATTAGGAGTCACCTTTTTTTACCCCCCAGAAATTTGAAATCTTTTATTTGGAGCTGACTTACCCATCACCGTCCAAACTGATAAAATGAAAATAATGCCTTTCAAACACTGTTTTTTTAAATAAAAGAATTTGGTGTACAAAATATTCCAACTCCCACTTTTTACGAAACACACAACCCTCTTAGATATTCTGTTTTAAATTTTTTGAAATAAACATTTTGAGGGTCACACTATTTGAAGCTTTATTAACAGGTCACAAAATACAATAAAATATATTCCACTTTAAATTTGTTCAAACTACGTTTATGTTACCTTTTATTTATATTTCACCTAAAACAATTAAACTTAATTTAAATCACACAACCCTTTGCCATGGTGGATAACAAGCAATATTATGCCAGTAGCAAAGCTAAATTTTGCTAGTTTCCCCAAAATAGTGCCACATTTCCAAATTTAACACTTATTTACTAGTTCTTTTTTACATGCACAGTTAGGGATGTATATTTTGAAGCTTGAAGGGTTAAAATACCAATTCAACTCTTCCATCCCATCCATACTTTCAAACTTTACATTGGTTGCATTGTCTTGGGCATGCTCTGAAATGAGATTACTGCGCAAATGCTATCAGCTAAGTTTCTCAAAAGGTGGAGATTGAGTCACTATAGCGGATCACTGCTTGTTTCCATTCTTCCACCTGCCATCTATCTCTTCCTCTTCCTTAAACATACCGTACAATCACAGTTATGAAAAGAAGAGTCAGTCTAAATTGAATGTTGGTTCATTATAAACCCTGTATGCAGCACAGAATCATATCTCAGATCACATTGAACAGTGTTTCATTATAAGATCAGTGGGCTGCAAGTTTGACATGCCTGCCTTAGAGGATGTTTTTATGGTAATTAGAAGTATTTTCTCATAGGTTACATCAAGTTTTTTTACTCACTTCAAATTATATAATTGTTTTAATCTTATAAAAGTATTTTGTTGAGTATATTTGTTTGGGTATAATGTAACCACTTATTCTTGCTCCACTCTTTTAAGTCAAGCTTTATAAAAGATAAAACACTTTAGACAAATAATTAGCATGAAGCATAATTTAAAGAAAGTATTATTGCTTTTGTATCTATGACTATTAACTATGATGCTTTTATTTCATAACCTAATTATGGTACATAAAACTCTCAATACTCTTAATCATAAAGTAATTTTTTTTAGCTAGAGTTTGGAAATACTTCATGTGAATGACTGTCGGCCTTTATTAATGATATATTGATTCCATTTCAGACCTCATGAACTTTGTGGTATATTAGCCACTATTCTGTCATCAAAAAAAGTAAGACAAGGAAACTAAGAAATACTGAAAAACAAAGTTTTATATGGATCTCTATCTCAATCTACCAAAAGGATGTTGGAATTCTTGCAAATATAAATACCAGACACTAAAATGTAGTTGTGTATCTTTATATGTAACTAAAATAATTTATATGTAACTAAAATAACTATTATAAAATATAATTTATTGTTATCATTTTCAGGTCAGTTTTTTATTCAAGTTAAATACTTTCCACTTCTGGCTGACTAGGCCTGTCATAGCTTCATATGCCTTATAATCTAACTTAAGACTAGGACAGGCACAACATCCAGTCCCCGGCCGTTAATTCATCACTGTGAAAGGGTAAGCCCACATTTCACCATTGATAAATTTCTCGGCCATGCCGGGAATCGAACCCGGACCCTTTAGCTCAGTAGACAGACACGCTACTAACTGAACTAAGGCGTCAGATTGTACTATTCATCTAGCACAGTTTATGTTAGAAATATCATTTGTTTAATTAATATTCTATTAAATGTCTGAATTAAAGATTTATTTAAAACACTGAATTTTAAACTTGTAATTTTATGTTTGTAATCTACTCTTCCATAGGTAGACGTTCACCCCATAAATCAAACCCAAGTCAGCACCTATATGTGTATTTTGATTTAGAGTCATTGTTCAACTTCCCATAAATTAAACAAAATATTGATTTGACTTCATTAAAGTACCCCAGTTTTTTATGAGCAAACATATTTGACAAAGTTACTAAATCTACATTCATGTATTCCTACATCAAGTCATGTGATTTGCAAGTGTCACTTTTGATGGATGCTCTCATAGTTGACCACATAAAACATGTTTCTTTTTTTTTTTCTAAAAGAGGCTATGAATTTTAACTACACATGGAGAAGTTTTTATGTTATTACCTAATAAAAAATTAATCAAACTCTAAATCACACTTGTACATCTTTCAAATCTTCTATGTATGTTTAGGAACCATGAACTCCGCTCGGCAACAATTTTAATATTCTTAAACTAACTTTAACTTTGGATGACACCCAGCAAAGCGTGTGAAAACCTACCATCAAGTAGATCCATGACTTGACTTTACCTGGACTATTCTATATACAGCTGGAGGGAAAGGATGAAATTCACGTTACTTAAATAAACCTGATGAAATTACAATGCAGTCTTTCCCCCCTCCCCTCCTTTTTGGTGTCTTACTACTTTTTATGGGCAAGACACACATTTACACAGGGGAGAGGAGGGGTGGAGGATAAAATTCAGGGGAAATGTTCCTGTGAAGGGTAGAGTGGTAAGCTATTTAGGAAAAATACACTTCAGTCAGTACATGCGGCCAATATTAAAACCTCGACCTCCCTTTCACCAGGAAACCAGTTCATTATGACTGATGTCTTAGACAGACTGTGCAACCATTAAGGCGGTTTCACCAGAAAAAGATGCTCATCCGAGTATCCATTAATCTAAAGTGATTAAAAAACCCCGATTATAATGTGTCTGGCTAAAAGAACTATCAAATATTTCCTGCAAAAAGTAATAAAATAAACAAGTAGTTCTGTTATTGCAACATACCCGCCTCGGTGGCGTAGTTGGCTAACGCGCTAGTCGTGTTGAGCTCGACCGCCGAGGACAGGGAGATCGAGGTTCGAATCTCAGTCGGGTGAACTGGGGGGGGGTTTCCTAAATGGTTTTCCACTCTCCCTCCACGCAAATGTGGGTTCACTTCCTCTAAATTCAACCCTCCTAATTCCTAATCCATTAGCGTAATTAGTACTTAAGCGTATAACCTGAACGGGTAGTAAGACGTGATGCTAAATATAAATATTGCAACGTATTAAGCTTTAACTAAACCAGTGTTGTTTAAAATTAAGTTTTATAGTACAAAATTCATACAATTTTAATAAAACTTCTACCACCATCCTATTAAAAAAATCTCTAACAATTTTATTTTAAAATTTCTAAATAAAGTTTTACCTACTTTTATATTTTAAAACTACATTATTTTAATTTTAAAAACATTGTTATTTTAAATTTTTTATTATATCCAAGTTTTGTTAATTCAATGGAAAATTTAGTTGTGTACATCTTACCATCATATTTTTATTAATTAGTATTTTACATTTATATTTTTCCTATGCTAAAAGTTGATTGGAAAGTTATTAACCAAAGAACTTGATGATTTATATTTCTTTTAAAAATGGTTATGGTTTGAAATCTTGATGATACATTTACAAGAATCACAAGGAAGATCTTGATTGCTTTATTTTATTGTTTAAATGTCCATTGTTTTGATAACATTAATAAATGACCTCACATCCCGAACAGTAAATGTTTCATCAATTTGTCCAAAGTAATTATGACTAATGCAGACTTGGTATATATGACCCTAGATTTCTGTCACAGAGATTAAGTTGTCAAACTACTCTTTAAATAGTAAAACTACTTTTATGGACATAGTATTTATTATTTTATTCTAACAACCTTTGATACGGTACCTTCCCTTTACTCTAATATATAGAGGAGGTATCTTATTAGAAGGTAAATTTATAACAAGGTTGAGATAAGGAAATATTTCATAAGAGTAAGAGAAATCAATAGGTAACACTAATAGATTTATTATACATAAACATAAAAAGTTGATATTGGGTTACATTTGATAAAGAAGTTAGAGAGTGGAACCAATGAATAATAAAGAGTAATTAAAGTCCGTTAAACTTGCTAGGGAAAACAAGTAACTCTTAGGTGAACCACCTTATGTTTTAAACAAACAAGTAATATAGGGTTTAACAACTCCAAACTTATAGGAATTTCCCGTGGCTCGGAAGACTACGTGTTCAAGACGACAAGGTAACAGTCAAAAGGAAGTTAAATAGATATAGAGTATTGGACTCCAAAACAGCCGGGCTAGCGCCTGACTTCCACCAGAAGGGTCTAAACAGAAAACATGGTGAATTAAATACAAATATAGATATAACAACAGATCCTATAGTTTTTAGAGTTACTAATCTAAACTCGACCAAGCTAGCTGGCTTGACTTGTAATTAAGAACTGACTCATAGAGAGCCTACATTATAAAAGGTAAGAGGACGGTCTGTCAATAACATCAGCAGATGGCTAACAATCACGTGTCAACACTTAATTGTACTATGGTCGGTCCTTTCCCATTGGGTACTACCAGAGCATTCAATAGTACATTTATGTCATTACTCCCTGCCTGGGGTATACATCAAGTTTAGTATACACCAACATTAACTACTAGAACAAATAAGGTGCTGACAATGGGCCAATGAAAATACTATCTGAGTGAGCCACTATACCAAACTAGTCGTGTTCCGCACTTTTCGCACCCAAAATAGTAACACAGAATAAAGGGATGCCAACTAGAAAGCTATGAGATACTGACCTAACTAGGTCCTCAAATAAGGGCGTTAGACAACCTGCTTGTAGCCATACAAAATTTTGAACACGTGAGCATGACGTCCTCGGCGTCATGGGATATTGTGAAGTCATATGGACTTAATATTGAATAATGAACTTGTGGAGAAGAGGAAGCTTAAAGCAAGGTTCCTATTACATATAGAGCTCAAAGGTCCTGTATTTATGCTATGTCAAATAGACATAGGGAAAATATATAGTCAAATTATCTGCCTAAAGAAATTAAGTCAGCTTGACACAAAAACTAAACTTAGTCACTCTGACTATAACAACACGTCTGATGGACGTAATAATATTAGTCACTTTGACTAAAGAAAACATGTCTGATGGACACACAAAATGTTAGTCAGTTTGACTAAAGTAAACACGTCTGAAAGACGTAATAAATAATATTTTAGCCGCTTCGACAAACAAGAACTAAATTAGTCTCCTTAACTACCATAACAAGTCTGAAGGACTTGGACATTTAGTTGAATACTTGGAACAACAGACGAGATTCCCTCGGTGTCAAGTCGGTGAGGCCCACGACTCATACAACAAGACCATACGTTTCTCCTTCAGGTGCTGCGGCAGAGTTTCCTCCTACGAGGATATGATAAACTTCTTGGAATAGAGATGGGCAGAACGGCTCACTCATGGGAACGGGTTAAAGTGATTCAGTTCAGTGAAATGAGCCGTTCATTTTTATCATTCAGTCGTTCGCGAACGAATACTTGTTTTGCAGCTCATCGTTCGCAACCGACCTGATACCGGCTAGAGGATCATCGTTCGCGACCGACCTGATACCGGCTAGTGGATCATCGTTCGCGATCGACCTGATACCGGCTAGTGGATCATCGTTCGTGACCGACCTGATACCGGCTAGAGGATCATCGTTCGCGACCAACCTGATACCGGCTAGTGGCTCATCGTTCGCGACCGACCTGATACCGGCTAGTGGCTCATCGTTCGCGACCGACCTGATACCGGCTAGTGGCTCATCGTTCGCGACCGACCTGATACCGGCTAGTGGCTCATCGTTCGCGACCGACCTGATACCGGCTAGTGGCTCATCGTTCGCGACCGACCTGATACCGGCTAGTGGCTCATCGTTCGCGACCGACCTGATACCGGCTAGTGGCTCATCGTTCGCGACCGACCTGATACCGGCTAGTGGCTCATCGTTCGCGACCGACCTGATACCGGCTAGTGGCTCATCGTTCGCGACCGACCTGATACCGGCTAGTGGCTCATCGTTCGCGACCGACCTGATACCGGCTAGTGGCTCATCGTTCGCGACCGACCTGATACCGGCTAGTGGCTCATCGTTCGCGACCGACCTGATACCGGCTAGTGGCTCATCGTTCGCGACCGACCTGATACCGGCTAGTGGCTCATCGTTCGCGACCGACCTGATACCGGCTAGTGGCTCATCGTTCGCGACCGACCTGATACCGGCTAGTGGCTCATCGTTCGCGACCGACCTGATACCGGCTAGTGGCTCATCGTTCGCGACCGACCTGATACCGGCTAGTGGCTCATCGTTCGCGACCGACCTGATACCGGCTAGTGGCTCATCGTTCGCGACCGACCTGATACCGGCTAGTGGCTCATCGTTCGCGACCGACCTGATACCGGCTAGTGGCTCATCGTTCGTGACCGACCTGATACCGGCTAGTGGCTCATCGTTCGTGACCGACCTACGGCTTACATTCAGTCAGTTACCGGTACCATTTAGAGAAACACATTGTGTAAATGAGCTATTCCCTTCGCATCAAAGGTCTGCTTCCAGGGAGAAGTTTTTAAAGTTTATTAAATTAATTATTGTATTATTTATGCTCATGAATCAAATCTAAAACTTATTAAAGGTAGCACTTTATTTATTCTGATTAATTACGTAGTTTAATCAATAGTATAATTGTATTTTTAAATGCACATTTGTTTAAAAAAATAAAATGCCACTAAGAAAAAGTAAACTTTGGGATCACTTTTCCAAAATTGAAGACAAAAAAGCAAAGTGTGGGTATTGTTCACAATTTGTCAGTTTAGCTTGTGGTTCTATCGGGGACTTAATGAGACACCTTAAAGCCAAGCACCCTACTTTTAGAAATGAGTTTCTTCATAAGTCAGTACCATCAGTTGATCAAGCTACATTAAACTTAGTTATCAAACTGTTAACGATGTAGATATTATAGATATAGAAGTGAATTCAGACATTAATCAACAGTCTACGTCAAACCAGGTCTCTCAGTCGGTGCTTCGGATTTATTCCGTGGGCCGTAGGTTGCGGTGAGGTGCCTTAGAGCACGTGATAGTTTTAAATATTTGAGTTTTTAAGGAAGCATTTAAATTTGCCTCTTATAGTCATTTTCCTAAACTCTAGAGACCATCTCTACCTGCGTTAACAATGTTGCTTATTATTTGGCTTTGTAGACGAGGGAGGGGGGGGGGACGCAGAGGAGGTAGATTTGCTGAACAAGGAAGGAAAAAAACTTCTTTCGGCCGAAGAGTCTTCAGATTGTCTTGTGTCATTCAATTCGAACTAGTTCATATCGATAAGGTGAACTAGTTCGATTCGTTCACCTTGAGGAGCCGTTCAATTTAAACCATTCGTTCGCGAACGACACTTCTCTACATCAGACGAGAGTCCCCCGGCGTCTAGGTGGTGAGATCCATGACTCAAACATCAAGACCAAGCGTATCTCCTTTAGGTGCTGCAGTAGAGGTTCCTCCTCCAAGGATATAATATGATGAACTTCGGTTTGTGAACCCAGAGGCCACCCGTTATATACCCTTCTCTCCGACTCTGACCAAGACCAAAAATGGGTATGAAATGAGGAGAAAGGAAGGAAAGGGGGTGGAAAAGTGAAGAGTTACCAAGGAAGTCCGCTAGGGGAGCAGTGCTCGTAGTTCGAGGCATCGGACCAACGACGGTCTGGTCCGCTTCGACATCGAGTGTTCACGGGTTGAGACGTCTGTTGAAAACTACCACTCCTTCGCTTCCGCCATGCTTGCAGGATCTTTTGTCAAAACATGGTGTTTGTATCCGGGAACATCCCCTCAATGTAAGTAGAACAAAAATGATATTATTGTAGAATATATCAGTTTTAATTCACTTCTTTGCATTCCTTTATTTCATTTTAGTATTTTATGCAGAGTACGGTTTGTAGATGTCATTTCACTTGAGTGACATGCTACACCTTCTTTTATTGCCTTGTGATAAAATTATTTTAATAAAAGTTTGACAGAGTATTACTTTCTTACCCGTTGAAAAAATACACATATTTTTCAATTTTATTTTCAGAATAAAAATGTCTTTTTGAAGGGGTTAAAAAAAGACTAAGTTATGAAAGTGTGACTGTGTTAGTCATATTGCCTACCTCAGTAGCGTCGTGTCAGGGCAAGCAAGGCAAGCATAAAGTTGTACAAGAAGTTGCAGCCTGAAGATGGCGTCATGTGAACACCAAAACTTGTACAAGATCTGCTTTGCACAGCTTATTGTATACAATTTCAGAAAATAGAACGCGTCCACACCAGCCATTTTTCTTGTACAGCTTTTGAGTGTTAAACATGAAAACTGTGTCTGTTAGACACTTAATTTCTAAAAAAAAAGAGTGATTGTAAGAAAAACAGCTTAATGCTTGAAAACAAACAACTAATTATAATCAAAGGAGGTTAAACCCCAAATATAAAGGTTTTCAACTGTTTTGAAAGAATATAAACAAATTGAAAAGAAAAATTCCCTTTTTATTTTCATAATATTTAGGAATGATTAAGAAATTATTTACATTAAATACCAATAATTTCCAAAACATTGAATAATTATTTATCCATAAAAAAGGGAAAAAACGCCATTTTTTTTCCAAATATTGTATGCAATCACAAATGGCGTGTGAACAATCACTGGCTAAAATTTGTATGCAATCAATGTGACCAAGATATTGTAAAATTTCTTGCACAAATTTTCGTACAAGAAGTTGTGTCGTGTGTACTGAGCTTTAGAGTTTTGTGGAGGTTATACAGTAGGGGATTTTGATTTGATGTGTGTATCAGTGAAAGCTAACAAACGAAAGCATATAAGAATATGTCTATAATAAGTAATAACACAATAATGTAAATCACAGAACAGAAGGACACCCAAAACCACAACTATCATTAAAATAAATGTTACGGAACTCCGCACGGACTTTCTCGATCTATTGTTTAAAAATTGAGATATTTACTCAAAACTCTTAATATATGTGAAACGAAATAATATACACTAGCAAACCCAAGCATAAATTGCACTATACTTATGTAAAACATTTTTTGAGTCCCAGTTTTAAATTTTATAATTTTATTTTTAAAGAATTAATGTCATTTGTATGTTTGGACCAATAAAAAAGATCAATATTGGGTCAACAAGGGTCAATACTTCATATTAAAATTTTATTAGGTGTTGCACATCTTCAGGTCATCGCATTGCTATTAAATTCCTCATTTATAAATTTTGACCAATAAAAAATGTAAATAGTTACTATTGAGTCTAAAATGGATATAGATCATTGTTGTACAAACATTTCTCTTAGGAGGTTTAAGGAAAAATAACATAAACTTTTTGAGATACTTCTATTTAATTACTCTATGGCATTGGATAATTATTTCGCTAAAACTTAAGTAGTATCTCTTTACAACTAAAGCTCACAAAATTGTATTAATATACTTGCCAATATCTCAGAAAATGTTGGTTTATAAAAATATATTTCATATAAAAGTTGTTAATTTTTAATAGTACTACAATTTTTCAAAGATAAGTTATTTATTATCTCAAATATTTGCGGAGATATGGAAATTTCCGCTTCGGTAAAGTACGCTAAAAGTCATTTTCATCGGAAAATGAAATTAGCCAGTTTATATATAATCATAATCAACGCCTAGATACGAATTTTAATCAAAATCGTTAGAGCCGATTTTGAGAAAATGGATTTTTTCTCTTTTCGTCCTTTATTAAACTACTCTTAATTTTAAGTTTAAACAGACACACAGACAGACGGCATTGCAAAGACCAATTTTTAGGGTTCAGGGGGGTCATGAGAAGTTCAATCAACATTTCAGGTTAGATTTTTTTTACGGTCCCAATACTTTCTTTACCTTTAAGTGTTCGAAAAGCTAAAAAGTATATATTTGCGTATAGCTTGAAAGTTATTGGTTTTATAAAAATATGTTTCGAATAAAATATTTGTATTATAAATAGATCTAGATATTTGTAATGATAAGTAATTTCATATTTCAAATAGTTTTGAAGATATGATAAAAAATGAGAATTTACTCATTAGATTGGAGCCCTTAAAGTCATGTTTCCGAAATATTGATGGTAGCCATTTTGTTTGGAATATTTAAAAATGTTTTGAAATGAAATTTAATCAAAATCGTTAGAGCCCTTCAGTAAAATACCCTTAATTTTATGGTTAGATATACAATTCCAAGAAACCCTCGGGGAAACCCTATGAAAACCCTATATATCAAGTTTTAGTCCGATCGGTAAAATAGTTTAGGCTCTAGTTGGAGGTACAGATAGACAGACAGACAGACGGAAATTCAAAAAACACTTTTTCAGATTCGGAAGGTCATGAAACGTCAAGATTCATCAAAATCTCGAGTTCGATTTTTTTGACGATCACATTACTTTCTCTACCTGTAAGATAGAGAGAAAGTAAAAAAGTTAGTATAGCAATTTAACATTTATTCATTATGATATTGGTACATTTCTTATGCATATGTTGGTAGTTCTATTGATAGTATTTGTTCTTGCCTGATATATATTTAGTTTTTCAGTTCATATTAATATTTCAGTTAGTAAAGTACTTCCGGTACAATCCGGTAATGTTTGATGTTCATAGACCTGTGGTGGCACATTTTCAAAAAACACCTCCAAATAGCTTCTCGAAGCACAAAAGATTTTTAAAAAATCCGGAACCTCCTTTTAAGCTTGGGAGCACCCCTTCCAAGCTTGCCTAAGAATTTTGATCACAGGACGCTACTGGCCTAATTATTTATATCAGTTATATTAGGTAAAATTTCAAAGACACCCTGAACAAATTAGTTATGTCAATTTTTTTCTCAAAACGTTAAGTAGATATTCCCACTCAACACAAAAAGACTTGAAAGATTTGACTGGTCTTCACCTTTTTCCAGACAAAAAGGGCCCATGTGAAAACATTTTTAATATTGCCAAGCTGTTGGATGCTTTTGTTTTGCATCGCCAGTTTATCGCCCAGATAATATCTAAATTGTTTAGTTAAGCAACAGGAAGCTTTGACACAATTTTCACTTTTTTGTGTGTTTGTTTGGTAAAATGTATTAAAATATTTGTTTTTAAAAGTATAAACATCACTGTAGATGTAATTCAATTCAAATTTTTGATTTTAATTTTAATCAAGGCTTATCACACTAAAATCAGTAAGAGCATATTTGAGAGAATTAAAAATGTATTTGTTGACATTTTAAAGCTACTACAAAGCCATGTGAATATGTTCAAACTTGTTCACTTGCATTGTTGATGTTGAATTTAACAATCCATTACTGTGGAGTAACATACTGTGTAGTATTTAAGCAAAATTTAAAACTATAATATTTATTAGCTTGATACGACAGGAACAAAATGCATTTCCTTTGTTTCAGGTAAACATGGACGACAAATGATAAACATACATGATACCTTTGTTTCCAAAATGTGCTCATTTGCTATGATATACTAAACAAGGGCAGTGATTAACCCTCAACCAGAAATTGAATGAAAAAGTTTGACCATTGTGTTAAATAATATCAATCTGCTAAACATACAAAGTTTGGATTTTCTTTTGAAAAAGAAGTGCCAAATTGTTTAGGATTTGCAGAAATGCATGGACAGATATCGAACGAAAGGCAAACCAAAACACAATGCTTTTAAATCAGGAGCAATAGTACATTTTTATCAAACTTAATATTTAAAAAAGTTTCACAAAACTTTCTCTAAACATCGCATTAGTAATAACTCTAATAATTATTTAAAGATTTGAAAACACACATTTTGGATATCAATACAAATAAGCTAGGCAAAGGGAAAGTTTATAAATAATATGACTTCAAATTCAACATGTAAGCTTAGAGCTGTTCTATATCTAAAAGAAAGTTTGCATACCAATAACTTGAACTAAAAGTATATTCGTTTTTTCTCAGAAATCAAGATTCCCCAAAATTAAAAAAAATAACCTTAGCTATAAATTTAAAAATATTTTTCAAACTCTTCTACAAATATATTTTCCTTAATTCCGCTGTGATCTTATCAAACCATTAAACATGATATTTATTAGCGTGTAGTTTGGTTCATTGGAGAGTTATTTTTTTAAATTGAGTCGTGAAATTGGAGAGCTGTCAAAATGACTCTTCTAATCTGTTTATGAGAGACCGATGAACCCGGAACACGGCACATAGTTCTGGGACACTTAATATCACTTTACATCCCTGCTGTAATTATTATTGGTCCTGTTGTGATTTATGAACAAGACTAAAAAGGGTAAGGGTAATGTTAGAGAGGGTGACAAAACAATTTGATTTGTCTGACCACTGACACAAACATTTAGTTTAGTTGAACCCACGCCTTATGTGGGCGCGCGGACAAAGACGTCAGTCACTCTCATATAGTCTGCTGTTTTGATGACTGGACTAGATGAGTTTGAATCCCGTAAGGGTGTATTGAGATATATTTTATTAGATTATTTTATATTCTTCTTCAATGCTAACTATTGTATTTTTCTTCTAAATTCAACCTAATTGATCCCTACACCCCGTTAGTGTTCTTCTAAATCCAACCTAACTGATCCCTACACCCCGTTAGTGTTCTTCTAAATCCAACATAACTGATCCCTACACCCCGTTAGTGTTCTTCTAAATTCAACCTAACTGATCCCTTCACCCCGTTAGTGTTCTTCTAAATTCAACCATAACTGATCCCTACACCCCGTTAGTGTTCTTCTAAATTCAACCTAACTGATCCCGACACCCCGTTAGTGTTCTTCTAAATTCAACCTAACTGATCCCTTCACCCCGTTAGTGTTCTTCTAAATCCAACCTAATTGATCCCTACACCCCGTTAGTGTTCTTCTAAATTCAACCTAACTGATCCCTACACCCCGTTAGTGTTCTTCTAAATGCAACCTGTCTAATCTCTACACCCCGTTAGTGTTCTTCTAAATTAAACCTAGCTTATCCCAACAGCCCGTTAGTGTTCTTCTAAATTCAACCTAACTGATCCCTACACCCCGTTAGTGTTCTTCTAAATTCAACCTAACTGATCCCTACACCCCGTTAGTGTTCTTCTAAATCCAACCTAACTGATCCCAACAGCCCGTTAGTGTTCTTCTATATTCAACCTAGTGTATCCCTACCCATTAGTGTAAATAATCAGATATTCCGGGTGGATACACACAAAATATAAGTTTGATCTCTCTCCGTTAATGATTTGGACACAGCCCATAACTAATTACGAGTAGTGCATAGTGATGAAAATATTTATATCACTTTCCATGATAGCCTTCACAAGCAAAATAGTGAATACTGCACAATGCATAAAGTTGATTTAACTTCAACTTTTTACGCATTATGCATGGACTTGAGCATAGACAACCCTTTAACTTGAGACGTATCAGCCAATGAGAATACGATGAATGGCTCCAGATTATTAAAGGCCAGTTTACACAACATACAGGAAATATATTCTGTTCATATTTTAATTAATAATCTTGTAGCAGCCATACTTGTTTGTTAAACGAATCTACTTTATTTTGGCGTCATTAACTAGTACGATTGTAAATACAATTGGAAATAAATGGTACCTATTATTTTTGTTCTGCTATTGAGAAATAGATCTACATTAATATTCATGAAAATTGTAAGATCAAAATAACCGGCCCAGTTAGCCTAGGGGACCCGGGGTCTATTACCGGCTTCTATCATGGTTAATTTTCCCGAGAGGGGAAATATTTAATACATTCACAACTTTAGTTTACTTGGATGACAGCTCAAAAAGTTACTAGAAATAATCCCTAATACATCCCTACGCCAAAAGCTGACATTCATCACTTTGGATAACTGTTAAGAAAACATATGGTAATGTATGAATTTGATAGTTAACCACAGTAATTTAGGCCAATATTATTTATATATTAATTTGAGGTCGGGCACAAAGCTTATATATCGTTTTATTCCACTTAAAATAAATGGTACGGAACCCCGTACGGGCTTTCTCGATCTACTGTTTAAAAATGGAGATATTTACTCAAAACTTGTAATATATGTGAAACTAAATTCTATAAACTAGCAAACCCAAGCATAAATTGCACTATACATATGTAAAAAAAATTTAGTCCCGGTTTTAAATTTTATATTTTTATTTTCAAAGAATTAATGTCCTCATTTGTATGTTTGGACCAATAAAAAAGATTAATATTGGGTCCACAAGGGTCAACACCTCCTATTAAAATATCGACTTCCGATCGACATTTTATTAGGTGTTGTACATCTTCAGGTCAGCGCATTGATATTAAATTCCTCATTTATGAATTTTGACCAATAAAAAATGTAAATATTGACTTTTGAGTCTAAAATGGAGATAGATCATTGCTGTACAAACAATTCTCCTAAAAGGCTTAACGAAAAATAACATATACTTTTTGAGAGACTTATATTTAATTACTCTATGGTATTGTAGAACTATTGCGTTAAAACTTAAGTAATATATCTTTACAACTAAAGCTCACAAAATTGTATTAATATATTTTACAATATCTCAGAAACTGTTGGTTTTATAAAAAATGTATTTCGAATAAAAGTTTTTAATTTTTAATAGTACCACGATTTTTCAATGATAAGTTATTTAGTATCTCAAAAGTTGCGGAGATACGGAAATTTTCGCTTATGTAAAGTACCCTGAAAGTCATTTTAATAGGAAAATGAAAACAGCCAGTTTATTTATAATCTTAATCAACGCCTAGATACGAATTTTAATCAAAATCGTTGGAGCCGATTTTGAGAAAGTCAAATTTTTCTCTTTACGCCGTTTATAAAACTACTTTTAATTTTAAGTTTTAACAGACACACAGACAGACGGCATTGAAAAGACTATTTTTAAGGGTTCGGGGGGGTTATGAGATGTTCCATCAACATTTCAGGTTAGATTTTTTTATGGTCGCAATACTTAACCTTTAGTGTTCGAAAAGTTAATATATATATATATATATATATATATGCGTATAGCTTGAAAGTTATTGTTATATATATATTTGCGTATAGCTTGAAAGTTATTGTTATATATATATTTGCGTATAGCTTGAAAGTTATTGTTTTATAAAATTATGTTTTGAATAAAATATTTGTATTATAAATAGCTCTACATATTTTTAATAATAAGTAATTTCATATCTTAAATAGTTTTGGAGATATGATAAAAAATGAGAATTTACGCCTCAGACCGGAGCCCTTAAAGTCATCATGCCGAAATATTGAGGGTAACCATTTTGTTAAGAATATTTATAAATGTTTATTTTATTCGGTTAAATATTTAGAAATACGATAAAATAATCATAAAATAATTTATTATATATATATATAATAATTTATTTTATATATATATAAATGACAAGTATTTTCTCTTTTCCAAGTAAATACGATGCCTGTATTAAAAGGTATTAATGTATGCACAATATTACACATCATAGATAACATTCTAAAACAGAGAATAAGTACTTTTAAATACGTTTAAATATTGTTTCGGATTGGGTAAAAAGAAATTATTAAAAGTAATGAAACAGTGTTTGGTTATTTTAAATGTAAAATATAACATGCAATTAAAAAAACTTAACATTTATAGCAAAACAGTGATCTTTTACAAGTATTGGCAACCCAAAACCTAAACATATGATTTTTCAACTGTCATCCAGGTAAAAACCTATCATAAACAGACTCTACCCTAACGGTCACCAGGGTTTGGTTGATTAGGCTTAGGTTGGGTTTAATTAGTGTTTCCAATGGCTCCACACCAATACACCATCTCCTCAACTCATCGGGACATAGAAAGAGCCTCCACGGAAAGGACGTACTATTAGTACATTCGGGCGTCTCCTGGGCAAAGGTACATTAGTACTGGCTAATATTTACACTACTGGGCTATGGCTGATATAGCCCAGACGAGCAATATTATATTAGAACCAGAATAAGAGTCCAGTTTTATTCAATAGTGTAAAGGCACTACTTAACTCAATTCAATTTTATGTTTCAAAATAAAGAATTTAATAAAATGTTTTTCTAAGCACCCCTTCTTACTATCTGTTCAGGTTGTACGCAAATATACGAATTATGATATTGAGTTTGGGATGAGAAAGGTTATATTTAGAGGAAGTGCACCCGCATTTGAATGAAGGGAGATTTGAATATTTTTTTTGAACAAACCTCAGTACACCTAACCGGGATTCCAACCCTGATTTCCCTGTCATTGGAAGTTCAGTCTAACATGAGAGTGACGCCTTAGCCCATGCGGCCTCTGAAGCAGTTTTTTTTTAAATAATCGTTTAAAACCTCTTTTATAAATCATAATTATTTACTTGGAAAAAAGGTTAAATCACTCTAGATATAAAAACAATCGACTTGAGTGTAAATTTAATCAGTATGTTTCATGTGTACGCTTTTATTTTTACAATGGATCAGTTTCATAGTTACTTAACACGCCTCAAGCACGGTACTACTCAAATACAAAACGACTACCTAGACTCGAATGGAATGGACCAATTTTGCATATGAATCTGGCCCATTCCATTCTGGTCTAGGTAGGTGTTGTCTTGTATTTAGTATAGTGCTGTACTTGAGGAGTACTTAGGGCCAGTTTCATAGTCAGATTTAGTACGCCTCAAGTGCGGTGCTATACTAAATACAAGACGTCACCTACCTGAAATTGAATGGAATGGGCTAGTTTCATATGCGAAACTGGCCCATTCAATTTGGGTCTAGGTAGGTGTCATCCTGTATTTAGTATCAACTGGCACTTTATGCTCACTAAATCTGACTATGAAACTGGCCCTAAGTCTGACTATGAATCTGGCCCATTACATTCTGATCAAAGTAGGTGTTGTCTTGTATTTAGTATAACGCCTCACTTGATGAGTACTAGATCTGACTATGAAACTGGCCCATTCTATGATAGTCTAGGGAGGTGTCTTGTATTTAGTATAACGCCTCACTTGATGAGTACTAGGTCTGACTATGAAACTGGCCCATCCTAATGATAGTCTAGGGAGGTGTCTTGTATTTAGTATAACGCCTCACTTGATGAGTACTAGGTCTGACTATGAAACTGGCCCATTCTATAATAGTCTAGGGAGGTGTCTTGTATTTAGTATAACGCCTCACTTGATGAGTACTAAGTCGGACTATGAAACTGGCCCATCCTATGATAGTCTAGGGAGGTGTCTTGTATTTAGTATAACGCCTCACTTGATGAGTACTAGGTCTGACTATGAAACTGGCCCATTCTATGATAGTCTAGGGAGGTGTCTTGTATTTAGTATAACGCCGCACTTAAGGAGTACTAAGTCGGACTATGAAAGTGGCCCATTCCATTATTATGTAGATAGGTGTGGTCTTGTATTTAGTATACCGCCATACTTGATGCGTACTAGCTCTAATTATGAAACTGGCCATATGAGTTGCACTGAACCTAAACTTAGCCTGACCAAGATAGTTAGGGCTGCGTCTACCAATTTTGAAACCCCGCACAGGTAGCTTAAATAACTCTTGTACACGGGCTTAGTTATATATTTTTTAATATTCGCAATAAAATTACTTGACGTTTTCATAGTTCAACCATTCTCCGCCAAAAGACTTTGCTACTAGAATTTATGATCGGCTAAATTTGCCACGTTAAGTTTCAACTGCAAGTCTTTAAATTTTAAGCAAACTTGACGTGGTAGACAGCACACACATCTTAACTATCCCTTTTTCTTATTACCGTAAACTCAGCAGTATAACTTTTAAGCATACTTAAGGGTGCCACCTACTCTAAGTGAAATATCCTCACCCTCCAAGATAACTATTGAAAACGGAAGCTCTTAAACATAAAAACAATCAGATAAATTCTCAATATTATATTAAAATTACCCGCCTTGGTGGCGTAGTTGGTTAACGCGCTGGTTTCGTGTTGAGCTTGACTGCCGAGGATGGGGAGATCGAGGTTCGAATACCGCTCGGGTGAACTGGGGGTGGTTTTCCCTATTTTGTTTTCCACTATCCCTCCACTCAAATGCGGGTTCATTAATCTAAATTAAACCTTCCCAATTCATAATCCATTAGCGTAATTAGTACTTAAGCGTATAACCCGAACGAGTAGTAAGACGCGGTGCTAAATAAATAAAAATATATTGAAATTGATTGTTTTGACACTATTAAAAATGAATTTATTTATTTGAGTAAAGATAGCTAATCGGTTTCTAACCATTTACTTTACTTTCAGAATAGCGTCATTTAAAGTAAAAAGTCTATGAGAATTATACCTTTTTAAAGAGTTTTTTTAAAACTATAAAACTTAAAAAGAGCTTGTTTATTAATTCTATATGGACCTGTTAATATCTACCGCCTCAATTTTGGCGTGAATACATTTAAAAAAAAACTACAAACATTTTCTTAAATAATGTGGAATCTCTGATCTGAAACGCGCTCCGGTAGGCGGCCACCTTGATTAAACGACGTCCGGGAAGATAATAAAGGGGCGTGGTGTTATCGCCAAAGAGGAAGCAATTAGTGGCAAGTGATGAGTAGACCACAGTTTTCCATCAACTCAAACTTCCTTCCTGCCCTTGAAATCCTTTGGTATACAGTTAGTTACTAGGTCATTAGTCGAAAACACTATTTGAATTCAAGAACCACCAGATACCCCCAGGTGTTATGAAATTAATTAATTGCATATTACCCGCCTCGGTGGCGTAGTTGGCTAACGCGCTAGTCGTGTTGAGCTCGACCGCTGAGGACGGGGAGATCAAGGTTCGAATCTCGGTCGGGTGAACTGGGGGTGGTTTTTCCTAAATGGTTTTCCACTCTCCCTCCACGCAAATGCGGGTTCACTTCCTATAAATTCAACCCTTCCAATCCCAATCCATTAGCGTAATTAGTACTTAAGCGTATAACCCGAACGGGTAGTAAGACGCGCTGCTAATTATTATTATTATTATTAATTGCATATTTACCTGTTTCGTTGGCCGCATGGTCCAAGGCGTCATGCTCACGTTAGACTAGACTGCTGACGACAAGGAGATAAAGTTTCGAATCCTGGTCGGGTATACTTAGGGTGGTTTTTCCATAAAGGTTTTCAATTCTCCCTCCACGCAAATGTGGGTACACTTCCTCTAGATCTAACCTTACTAATCCCTAACTCACTAGTGTATCTAGTACATATGCTTATAACCTGAACAAGTAGTAAGACGGGGTGCTAAAATAAATTTCAAACATGATGGCATCAGCATAAAATTATTTTTTGAGCCTTTCTATTGCCCAATGGAAAGCATTCATACAAATTAAATATAAGTAAATCTGAGCGGTTTTGATTGAATATTAAATAATGTATCGTAACCCCGCCCCACCCTCTGGCCAAATCTGTCAGGAATGGCTTGGTGGGTTGGATTGTTGAGTATCTATAAAACAAATTTAGCACCACTTCTTACTACCCGTTCGGGTTATACGCTTACCTACTAAATTGCGCGGTGACCTGGTGGTCTAGGGGTAAGGTGTCGGACTTCTGTGCTAACGTCCGGGGCTCAATCCTCGGTCCCAGCACAGATTTATCAGATAGCCAAACCCTTCCTTCACCTCTGACAAGACGTGTATTAATCACAACTTGTAAGTGAGGAATGCTAGGCCTCCACCGTGGTTCGGATTCCACGTTAAACTGTAGGTCCTCCATTTCATCTCACAATCACTCTACCATTACACATTAACGTAAAGTGCGTATAGCCGCCCGAACGGGTAGTAAGGCACGGTGCTAATAATAATAATAATAATAATAATAATAATAATAATAATAATAAATTGCACTAATAGTTTTAGGGTTTGGGGAGCTTATATTTATTGGAAGTGTACCCGCATTTGCGTTGAGGGAAGGTGGAAAACCACCTTCAGTACACCCGACTGAGATTCGAAGCTTGATATTTCCTTCATCGGCAGTTTAGTCTACTGTGAGAGTAGCGCGTTAGACCACGCGGCCACCGAAGTAGGCTATAATCAATTTTTGGGTTGACTAATAGTAATTTATTTGAAATTTGTATGGCTATACAGAGTGTGATGTTGGTTGAACAAGTTTAGTTTTATAGATATTTAAGAAAGGTCCTCGCTTCTGTCAGTGCCCTACAACTCTACAACTCTCGTTGACCCAGCCAGCCCAGATATCACTTCTCTACAATCCACCGCTCACATCGCGCCGACTATAATGTGACTCTAGAATTACTAGACTGAGTATTGGGTGGGGGGGAGGGGGAGCCATTGATCTCTATAATATAACTGGATGGACATACACATGCACATTCCAAGAATAAAAGCGTGACGCTCAAGTGTATCGTCTACTACACTGACGGGGGGGAAAGATTTAACGGTTTCTTTAAATGTTCTTATGCGAAAACATGTCTCTGATGAATAAAAGTGTTATTGTTTGAAAATAATGAAGTATTATACCACACTTTTCTGAAGAAACATTTACATTAAAGGATATACAATCCAGTTTTACAGGTAATACTGTACAAATACGAATAAAACCTTAGATATTTCAATTTTTATGTAGTTATCATCAATGTTGTTTACAGTCTGCCACGACAACACTTATATTTAAAGTTGGTTATTAGCGTGTATATTGGTTTCAGAAACCATATTTTATTGAAAGTTCGATAAATATAATGAACAAGGTATCTTAAAAATTGATTACATTTGTTTGAATGACAAACTTTGAATAGTTGCCATGCATTCAAACTATCACTTAGGTTATAGGCTTGTGGAAAGTATTATTGTAATAATACCTGTTTTTTTAAGTTGGCTCATATCTTTCAGAAACCATATTATGTTGACATTTCGATAACTATAATGAAACAAGTTAGCTAAAAACTGTATTACATTTGTTTGAATGACACACTTTGTGTAGAAGTCTTACGTTCAAATGATAATTTAGGTTATTGGCTTGTAGGAAGTACAGTATCTTATAAACCCGGATTTTAGTAATAATTCCAATCTGTAAGGCTTTATTTCGTACCAGAATACTATCATATATATAATATTTTGGTAGGATGAACGGCAATTTAGAACAGAAGTAGAAATTTCCTTCTGGAAGGTCTTTTATCCTAACTAAACACAAATATAGGGTAGGATTCTGGTACGAGATAAAGCCTTAAAAGTAAGCTTCCTTCAAAAATCATCGTACATATTAGGCTACATCAACTTATTTAAAGAAAAAACTAACCAGTTTTGAACTTTTATACGCTCTTCAAAGCTTTAACTAACATATTTATTTAATTTAACCACTCTCACATTGATGTATCTCATATATTCAATCAAATTAATGAACGATGTCAAAATGCCACATTGCCTTGTATGGGTGAAAGAGAGAAAGAGATACCCGAAAGTTTCTTTCTCTCTTACCCAATGGTATGCAGACGACAGCTCGAAAATTTCAGCCAAAGATGTCCATCCAGTTATAGTATAGAGATCAATGGGGGGAGCGGACCACAGTGCTTCCATTCCACACCAACAGGGATATTCTCCCAGACTGACCGTCAATCAGGCAGTGGTAGGTCACAAGGCATTAGGGCACGGGCCCCTTCGACTCTTCAGTCATCCTTTTATTTGCTAATGGACAAAACTTGAGGTTTTTATAGCCAAAAATAGGCTCTTATCCACCTCTTAGTTTGCCATAATTACCAATATCTGGTTTGCAAGTAAGCACAACACTATTTAATAATAGTCGTATAGTAATAATAATAATAATAATAATAATAATAATAATAATAATAATAATAATAATAATAATAATAATAATAATAACAATAACAAATATTAATTAAGTAATTAATTAATTACTCACTAACGTACAGTAATAATAATTAATATATAATACTATATAGTAATTAATTATAGCTATTACAATTATTTAATAATAATTAGGCTAATTAATAATATTAATTAATTGAGCTATAACATATTAATAAATAATTATTAATTATTATTATTAATATGTTGTCGCGTGACTGCTTATGTAGTAACTGTTGACAAAAGCGAGTTTGGTTGTGTCAGGCTTGTACACATTTAGCAAGACAAAATATGCCAAACCCTGACATATCTATAAATATCGGTCTGCCTTTTAATTCAAGTGCGGCCCCTTTTTGTGAAAAGCTGTTGGCAAATTATAATTACTTTTTTCATTTAGTAAGTTACAATAACTTCTATTCAGTCACGTTTTGATATGAATAATTTCTTTTTCTTTTAGAAAACAGTGACTTTTTTGTATTTTTAAATATGTTTGTAAAAATACCCCAATGGTATTGGATCTTTGTTCTATTTCATTATTTGTGTACTCCCCAAATATCTTATCAATACATGTTTAGTTACAGTTACTTTATTGTTAATATGGTATCAACTCTTTTTTATTTGTAATAGAATTTTCAGTAATTTACACTTTTTTTTACCAGCCTCGGTGGCAGAGTTGGCTAACGCGCTAGTTTCTTGTTGTGTCAGACTGCCGAGGATGGGGGGAATCGAGGTTCGAATTTCGGTCGGGTGAACTGGGTTGGTATTTCTTAAATGGCTTTCCACTCTTCTTCCACGCTAATGCGGCTTTAATTCCTCTAAATTCAACATTTCCAATTCCTAATCCATTAGTGTAATTAGTACTTAAGAGTATACTCCGAACGGGTAGTAAGACGCGGTGCTAAATAAATAAATAAATACAAAGCTTTCTTTCCTGTAACCCTGATTAAAAAGATAGAGGTTTAATTGTTTTATTTTATTATAAAAGTATTATTTGAAAATCCTCTATACTTATCCGATATTACAATAACAACTATACAGGGTGGTTCAGAAAGTATTGACACATTTTATATGGCAATATCTTTATTTATTTTACTCCTATATATTAATAAATAGTCTCAAAATGATAAGAAAAGATGGGAGATCTAATACTAAGTTATTTCCTAAAAACAATTGTATGCTATACACTGTTGTAAGCGTTTCTCAAAACTTGACATCACATTTTGGAATGTCTCTTGTGAGATTGCCACGACTTCCAACTCAATTCATTCTTTCAGCTGTTGTACTTTTCTACAACACATTCTGAACCACCCTGTTTTTATCTCACTAATTTATTATTTATACCTAATAAACTTTAAATGTTTAACACATTTCGTATAAATATACCAAGCAGTTAATTTAACGTTGAAGTGTAGTATTGCCTTTGAAAGAGAAATTTCCTTTTTAAATTACGCATTACTAAACAATATGCACATGAAATAATCCCATAAAAATAAGTGATAAAGATAATTAGTTATCGCGTGCTGCTATGGGTTGTATTGACTCATAGTAAAAATATGCCTATAATAGTACTAGTTTTTTATTTAGTGTTAACATATTGCGAAACTGTGAGTATATTTGTGACTTTATTATTATTACAATGCACTTTTGGCAGTTCTATGCTAGTTTTTTTGCTATAGGTTTAATTAGTAGCGCCAATTTGCAGTACACTAATTAAACTATCGAATTTGATAAAAATGGGAGGAGGAGAGTGAATGATAAAGAAATCCCGCTTCATTCACCTTGATCAAGTGTGAGGAAACTTATCGTGGATAAACGCTTCTATCACTTTCGGTTGAACATCAAACCCAGTACTCCCAACGTTAAATATGCTAGCACACACCTAACTGGTTCGGCGAGTTTCAATTGAATAATAATAAAGTTAAATTCAAGCCTATTTTTATAATGTTTACTACTATTTTGTTTCTCAAGTTAAAATCTTATCAATTTAAAATTCTTAATGGTAAGCTATTTAATTAAGTTTTGATCTAACTCTTTAGCTTAGTTGCTAGAGAGTCTGCCTAGTTTGTCGAGGGTCCCAAGTTCGATTTCCAGCGTGGCCGAAAAATCAATATTAATATTCTTCTAGAAAGAAACATTTTAAAAATACAAACATACTATTACATATTGAGATCAGTAGATTACTTTTAGGCTTACGGGGGCACGATGCTCCCATTAGCTTAGCCGGTATCGTGACGTAATAATCAAATGTTGATACAACGTATGATGGGTCCGGGGGCACCAATCAGAGGCCGTGGATTGTCTCACGCTAATAGGTAGACTTCATAGGGCACGCCGATAACGACACTCGGTCTCCTAGTGCGGTGTTGGGGCGTATGCGAGGCTCATGTGCGTGCTCTACGCGCTCCTTCTTCATACGTGTCATATTATCTTACATTAAGAATAGTTCCATTCTCTATTCCCTCTTACATTCTCTATCCAGACCATACCTCACATTAAACTGTCATACTCTCTTATATTAAGCATAGTTCCATTTTATATTCTCTCTTACATTTTCCATCCAGACCATACCTCACATTAAACTGTCATACTCTCTTACATTAAGCATAGTTCCATTTTATATTCCCTCTTACATTCTCTATCCAGACCATACCTCACATTAAACTGTCATACTCTCTTACATTAAGCATAGTTCCATTTTATATTCCCTCTTACATTTTCCATCCAGGCCATGTCCTCACATTAAGTCTGTTTACACTCTCCATCCAGCTGATGTTCTAAATAATGAAGTATATTAGGATCGAGGTTAAATATATAGTAAACCTTCTTTAAATACATATATATTCTTAAGATTAATATACAAACAGAAAATGTTGGTTCATCCCGCTCTCTCTTGCACACATATATAGTAGTCTACAGTCTGCTCGCACTTCACCCTTTAAAAAACTCGTACTCACCCCCTCTCGGATATGTAGGTCCTCGTTGCGAGGTGTTAAACTGACGTCACTACTCACGAGCAAAGTTTGTCCCTCGCAGTAGCACTTTCCCCACAAGTTCGATCTTGACAATGTCCGGTTTATCGGAAGTATCACTCCCATCTTCTTCCTCCTCCCCTTCAAAACGGGGCACACTATAATATGCCCTGTACTTCTCGAGCTCCCGCAAGCACCTGACCCGGTCGTACTCCTCCTTATTGGCAGCTAGCAATATCGCGTCCCGCGCTATTAATTATTTGCTGTTTGTGATAATTTTGGTGTAAGGAAATTATTGTGATGAGTGAAAAGTCGATACCTAAATACTGCGTAATTTAAATACATTTCCGGGTGCTGATGAGGACATGGGCACAGTTGGTTTTAATTGGTCTTCATATATATATATATATATATATATATATATATATATATATATACAAAATA
>CABFWO010001249.1:140589-176047 GCA_902155825.1 Timema genevievae
AAAAATTTTCAATAAATTTTAACTTGATAAACGAGCGATATCTTGCAATACGAGTAGTACTACGGTTACGCTTTGTCTGCCGAGCAGTGTCATTGGCTAGGTTCTTTGTTAAAGTCGCACAAAAAGAAAAATATTCCAGTAAACCAATATATAGCAGTGATTCCGTTAGTGACAGTGAAAGTCGACCTAAACAATAACACACCTCCTCCTCTCATCTTTCTCGTCCATCTCACACCAGCCACCATTAAATTTAATTAATAAATTTGATTACAGTAAAGTTACATTTAAATAACGAAAATAAAAAAGGTATTCATCATTTTTAGATTAAATATTTTTGGGTTGTGGGACGAATCATCTGAGTTTTCATTATTTCTTATGGGGGAAATTCACTTTGATATACGAGTGCTTTGTATTACGAACACGTTTACGAAACGAATTATGCTCGCAATCCAAGGTTTTACTGTATATATATATATATATATTGTGTTTATTTTACTTATTCGCACCTTAAACCTTAGCCATGGAAGAAAAGAAAGAAATCATGGTATTCCTATATTTTTGAAGCAAATTAACATTTCATCCCATATGTCCTCTTTTCCGGTCCATAAAATATGTATGGTAGCTCTGTTCCTATCTTAATAGAACTGTGTCACTGTTGAATCGTTATCTGTAGGGCTAGATATTGCGTTTGTCCTAATATTATAATACTTTTTAGTCATGTGTCGATAAAAGTTTATTATTATTATTATTATTATTATTATTATTATTATTATTTGTTTGCTTATTGTTATGCTTTTTAAATACTTTGGCTTTTACTACTATCAAGTTATTTATTTATTATTTTTATCATCTATCATTCATAATTTGTCTTATTTTTTGTAATTATTATTCATCAGTATCTATCATTATTTAGATATTATTGTTTTTTATATTTGCTTATTGTACGTATTTGTAAGGTACTTGTGTACTTTTTAGTGCTAGTCTGTTATAGGTCTTACGACTGTTGGCCAGCACTATAATAAATTAAATTGAAATTATTACTACTAAAACCAATGTTTTCAAAAAGTGCATTTTAAATACCTCTTAAAAAGATACTTCATTTAACCATCGATAATAAAGTAATATATATTTTTTTAAAAGGTGACACTTTTTGTTTTGCTCTGGGGGACTTGTTCATTTGTATAATGTTATTCATCTCACCTAGTTTAAATTAACATTTAATATATTTATTTTAATGGAATACACATCGAATTTCTCCCCTAAGCCACTCAGAAGAATACCGCCGACAAAATCAACTAATAGCAAAGGTCAACAAATACTCATTAATTATTAATGTTACCTTGGTATTGTACAGGCTGCTAGAATATACAAGAAAATACCTTATGATAATATCATAGTATCATAAGGTATTTGATACAAGGGGGCTAACTTTAATTATTTACTTTCAGAGTATACGTCTAGAAAAAAGTGGACGGTAAACACGTCTTACAGTGGCCGCGAGTTGAAACCAAACGGAGTTTATAATTATATTGCTTTTCTTATTTAAATTAAATATCATGAGGCATTTTACTGCGATTTAAAACATTAACTTTATACAAACAATTTATTAAAATAATATAATCTGATCTGTCATCATTCCACCTGAAGGAATTTCAAATTTATAATTATTCCTTGCCTGCTCGAGCAAAGAGGAAGGAGAAACAAAGGAAGAAAAAAGGTATTTTCTTGTTGAATTGTTGAATATCATTGTATCAAAAGTTCTGCGAGAGTTTCTATTTAAATTGAAAGTATTTTTCACATCTCACCAATATTACAAAACCTAAAGATTAAAGTGAAGTGAGTTTTTTTTTGTCTTTTATTTTCAACCAGCTGTGCAAATGGGTAGAATTAGTACTTTTTCATATACAAACATCAAAATTTTCTTTCCTTTCCCGATATCGACTAATATTTCAAAACATGGTTTGAACTTAGGACTTCAAGTAAAATTTATTTAAATGAGAATCATATATTGGATGATCATGAATACATTTAATTTTATTAGCTTGCAATTATGTGGTTAACTGAAAAGAGAATGGAGGATCAAAAACAACAATAATTTATTCAAATTTGTTTATAAAATTTTGAACTTTCATTTCATGATTTTATTTCGCTAATACTTTAAACTTGTGCTAAACATAATAGTAAGGAGCAATACATTTATTTAATTTTAATTATACTTAGATTCACTTATAGAACCACTTAAATATTATATTACAAAATGGATCAAATATTATCAAGTATTGCTCACTAAATTCCATCATTGTTGATAACTATGTTTTTCAATTATATCCTGTATCTAGCTCAGGCGTCTATAGGTAGGGAACAACATGACACATATTAAAAATAATTAATAAAAATATATTATATAAAACACAGAGTTTTTTTTTATTTATTTACAAAGTAGTGTACTGTACATGGTAAAAACATTGTTCCACATTGTTTTGTTTCCTACCTATGAATTGTTCTCCTGTGCTTTACTTCATAATGTATCTTTGTTCATCATTTCGTAGTATGCTGAGAGTAGGACACAGGTAAGAAAGGGGTATTTTGAGAGTTATTTCCATAATTTGTTTTAAGGGTGTCTAGCCTAGGTCCAGTGGTCTCGGGTTTTTAAGGGCTAACTGGTGTCACTGCTTACCGGCTGACTAACAAGGCAAATATTGGTTAAAGTTGGGTATCTTGTTTCCCAGGGTGCACAGCGCATGGTGTTTGAGAGCTCCTCGCAGAGGCGGCTAAGGGGAGGAATTTTGGACTTTGCTTAGGTATTAAAACAGTTTCTTAATTTTACTATTATATACAGTAGTAACAGTACTTAACCGTTTTGACTTTATTTACAGGATGGGTTGGACAACAAACAACCGAACTTTTGCGATACTTGGCCTGAGATTGTAGCACAATACATACTTATGGCAAAAACTAAGTTTCCGGAAGTAGTAATGCACTATGATATTTGTGCCTCGAAAGTTGTTGAGCAGATGGAGCTTCTGGGAATACAGCCAACTACACTTCTTAATCTCTACATGTGCTCTAAGCATTTAGTATCACTCGATAAAAAGAATTCGATTGAAGATGACATTAAAGCCATACTACCTTACACAACAAAAAGAACGGGCACCAACTGGGATAGGTATCTTTTCGTTCAGCCGTGTTACAGTTTCTTTATCTTAAACTCACTAAGAACGTTTGTAAATTTAGATGCCATAATTCAGGATGGTCGTCTAGCAGCGATTGAAAACGTGGAGAAAATTTGGGCAAAATTGTACGCCGATCCACCCTTCATCGTCCATTTGAGTGTGTCTGCTTCTAGCAATGCAACAAAAGATTCTAATTATGTTAAAGAAATTCTTAAAAGTTTATCAATTTACAAACATCTACCTGAAGATCACATACAAAATGATATTTTGAGTATCATACCGTATGTTAAAATAGAAATAAATGAAAGTTCGTTGCTAAAAGTAATAGAAGTGTCTGGAAATGACTACTTGGACATGGGCCTCACACCTTTCTTAGTAGAGATGATTATATCTTACGATTTCTCAGCCATTAGGAAGTCAAAATGTGCTCAGCATTTTCCTAAAACCATGGTCTACATGATATTTGATCCATCAATCACCTGGCATCATATCCCTAATATTCACCTGTACACGAAAACTAGTGAGCATTCCGGTTTAAAAACACCTCAAGAGTTTGTGCCAGATACTCTCAAGTCACTTTCAAAATCAAAACAAGTGCCAAACGAGATTAAGGAGGAGATTCAGTGTGCGATTCCCCTTCTTCGTATGACAAATGACGATGAGATTAATTTTGTGGCAATGGTTGCTTTGCATAAGAAGGTAAGTCAATGTTTGATTTTAATAAAATACATTTGGACAAATTGTTTTACATTTCAAACTCCTTGAACTTAAACTGAAACAATGTTTTATTGTCAAAATAGGGATGTTTTTCTTTTGTGTACGCTTTACACATGAGTTTTTAACGACATGATCCAAACGGTTGTAAAATGCAGAGGGAAGCTAGGATAAAATACACCCAAATTTGCGGGGAGAGATAGGGAAACTTGATTAAAAATTAATTTTGAAAAACCACCCCTAAGCATCAGACAGGAATTACCACTCCAAATTCTTTGTTTACAGATATTGTTAGATATCGTATTGCTTGACGTTAAAATATCTTGGTAGTCTTGTATAATTACAGGGATGGATTTATTGAGATTTCTTTTAACCATCTCGGCTATACGGTACAAGATAAAAATAAAACTTTTTTAACATACCACAATCGACATTGGACTGACGAATTTACTCCCCCCTCGAAAGGGAGTTGTGCTACATATTTTTTATCACTCAAGAAAAATCGGTCGACCTCGGCTGGGTTTGAACCCACCAATATCGGGTACTGAGGCGAGCACTTTACCACAAGACCACTGAGGTCGACCACATAATAAAAGAAAACAACTAATAGTTCAATTAGTAATGCGCCTATAGTTTAGTGCTCAATAATAAATTAACAAACATATCTTGATTAGAATCTCATTTAAAATAAACCAAAATCATACTTGATGAGGGAGTGAATCCCCGACAGTTATTTCTCTCCCCAAAACTCACTCATCTCCTTCAAACTTTATGTTGTGATTAAAGCGTACCTTGATAGGATGAAACAAAATATACAAATAAACAAAGTGGTCTTTTGAAATCGGATACACGCACCTGTGGGCAGAGGTCTAGGGCGTTAGACTATCAATAGAGTGAATTGCCTTCCACGGGGAGGTTTAAGTGCATGGGTGCTTCGAGAATATTAAAAGCGCATTTCCAAAACGTTGTAAATGCCACATAAGGCTGAAATACGTTTTTATACAGAAAGGGGTTGTAAATGCCATGCAGGGGAATGTGGTTGTCATGATAGTGCTGCTGCTAGTGTTAGAGAGTTGAAGTAGAATTGTTGTGCAAGTCATAACGTCGTAACAGCCAAGGTGTGAGTAGCGGCGTAACCAGTCTCTTAGTGACAACTTATCTATGTGCTCGCCCTGTTTCGTAACATTATTCAAACTACGTTTTTGCATTGTTTGTTTGAATTTTTCTGGATGTCTATGGTTTCTAATAAAAGTAATATTCAATTACCTACTGCTTGATCACATTATGGAATTCCAGAAAAAAGATAGCTGATATAAGGAGAATGATTTACTATCTAGAACCAGAAGCATGACACTATTTTGAAGAGATATTGACCCATTCAGGACAAAATTGTGCCAAAAGAAACCATTGGTTAAAGACAAGGATAACATATTTTGTATAAAAAGTTTTTAGATTTTCTTAATAAAAATAATTCACACTTTGTTATTCATTATGGTGTGGTAAAAATTCTCTTTTGCAGTAGATATTTTTGAAATTTTCATACCCATTTTTTATTCGTATTTTTATAAAACTTAATTATTCTGAATAAAAATAATTCAATGCTTATATTTATGCGGTGTGACAAATTTCTCTTCTGCGGTATCATTAAATTTATATAAATATTTATGACATGAATTTTTTTATAAAGACGGCTTTCAAACAACAACAATGATAATACATACAACGTTTTGATTTGTAGCTCTGTTTGCACTTAAAACGTTTTGGAACTGACGAAGTTTAAACATTAAAAAAATCCTAATGATTGTAATAATTGTTAAAACATTCTCTTAATTTCTTAACTTCCTGTAAATTGTATTACAATATTTCATGGCCTTAATGCTCTTGGTTTAGTAGAAAATTCGTTTTTTCTTTCTCCTGAAAAATTCTAAAATTTGGCAAATACAACGTTTTGGAAATGCACGCCTCATTTTACTTAGGATTTATTTATGGATTTTTTTCTATACTCTCTCCATAAAAGTGCAGATGTACAACCTCTAAGCCATTGTTTACAAATATTTTTTTTAGCTTATCACCCACTTCTGAGAATTTGATGTTAGCTAACGCCCCCAACGCTCACCCCTATATTTAAATTTAATAATCATGATGAAATAAATGCTAATGACCTTAAATTCATGTTACATTCTACATTCATATTTAACTATTTTAAACTAAATAATTATTATGAATAAGTATAAGTACATTTTATAAATTTTGATTAAATTTTTTTAAATACCTTCTAGTAAAAATATAAGCACCCAGGGAAAATATAAATAAAAACTAAAAATCAAATAATATAATTGTACTAACAAAAAGCAACTCTAAGGACAAATATAATTTCTCTATCACCTATCAAGAGCCCCAAATTTGTGCCAAGTTCTGATCAATGGCCACTTGTTGCCAGATGGAGAATATATTCACGTTTGAAAAAACAATTAATCACAAAACAACTGGACTTTTTTTCGTGACATATAATCCTTATGAATAAAACACACGTTAAAACATAACTTTTTAAATGTTTATAAACGTAACTAATTAAGGTGTACTGCCAAAATTATAGAACATATATATTAAAATAAATTTAAGACCCTTTTATTAAATATTTTGTTGCATGTTATTACTAACCTAAGATTAATGCTGTAATATCTATAAAAACCTATACGCCCCCTATCACCTGATAATTTACCGCTCCCTTGAAAACCAAAAGCGCCCCTGGAGGCCCGAGTTGGTAAACACTACTTTAAACCAGAGGTGGACTGACAGGTCCCAAACTGCCCGGGACTACCCTTATGATGGTCCTTAACATACATTATAGATATCACTGAAGCTATGTTTCAGTGTTAGCTGAAGTGATGAGGTGAAGTATTCATATTTATAATATTAGTCAAATGAATACCGAGGTCATTTCATCAACATTACCGATTATAACGTCTCTATTCAGTCCACTTTTTAACATCACTTTCTACTTTCTACTGACATGAGCAAAGATGCTTCTAAATTGTAAGACAATAGTTGAAATTATATTTTTGATATGTTTAAGTTTGTAAAATGATCCTCTACTAGCCACTTGTGTAGATTAAAAAGATAGTAACAGTCAGTATTCATAGTCCGTGTGCCAGAGGCCTAAAAAGAGGAATTTGAGTGAAAATGGGGGAAATTGGTGAAACTTCTAGGATATGATTATTAGGTCCAATGGAACACAAAAATAGGTGATAGCTATCTGGGAGGTGTAGCTATCCAATATGGCGGCCATTCAAAATGGCGACCAAAGTGCAATTTTCAAAGATTCATATCTCGAGAACGGCTTGCTCAATTTTTTTTTCGAACGACAGATATTTTCTATATCTTACTTTTTGTAACCGTCATTTTTCACTTACTAAGACTTATCTCATTTTGTCTTCGCAAAAAATTAGGAAAACGAATTTTCTTGAGATATTAAGCTTTGAAATTGCACTCTGGCCGCCATTTTGAATGGCCAACATATTGGATAGCTACACCTCCCAGATGGCTATCACCTATTTTTGTGTTTCATGGGACCCAATAATCATATCCTAGAAATTTCACCAATTCCCTCCATTTTTAGCTACAACATTAGCTGGCTCAAGGACTATTTCCAAACAAATACTATTACGTTTGGCCTAAGATATTGTTTACTAAACAACACCAAGAAACAACATACGGGATGGTTTCACATTTGCCTCCATCACATATCTCCTACTCCATTACTCGCCGGAACTTTTTATTTTGAATTAAATGGATATCTTTATTTTAATTTAAAGTATTTTCAACAGTCCAAATAAAACCAGACCACCGGAATTTATCCCGGTGTACCAGCCCACCCCTGTTCTAAGCAACCAAACATAAGACAAATAAACGTAGGCCATTTCAACAACACATATTTTAGTAAAGTACTTATGTTTATTTTTTAATTAATAGTAATTTAAGAGCATTAATAACATGTTTATATTTTATTTCCAGGATTCTGATGTCTCCAACACGGAGGTTGCCATAAGAGAAAACGTTATTTAATAACAGCCCATTGGAAAATGAACAAACCTTTTATCTGACATAATTATTTTTATTAGATATTTATTCAGCCATTCCACTAGAATGCTTCGGAATTTAAAAAAAGGTGTAAATGCATTTAGAAATGTCATTTTAAAGCTAATTTACTGTAATAAACCCACAACTACCCTCATCGGTGGGAAAGTGGACTAAACCTAGTCTGGCTTGCTGGTTATGGGGAGGCCAGGCTAGAAATTCCAAACGGGTTGACTGGAAGTCTTTTACTCTAGTATAACCAACTATATGATTGTATTAATGGCCTGATGTTGAACAAACATGTCCACTTTTTATCATGTTTTTTTTAAAGCTTTGAATACATGTTGAAGGTTTTTATTCACATTCTCTCTTACTATCCGTTCGGGTTACACGCCTACTTACTAACACCTATTACTGTTTCCAGTCTGTGGCCTAGGTCAGTTTTTTATTCAAGTCATATATTGTCCACTACCAGGTTGCTAGGCATGTCGTAGCTTCATATGCCTTATAATTTAACTTAAGACTAAGACAGGCACAACATCCAGTCCCCGGCCGTCAATGTATCAATGTGAAATAGTAAGCCCATATTTTCATCAATGATAAGTTTTCGACTATGCCAGGAATCAAACTCGGTACCCTTAGCTCAGTAGGCAGACACGCTATTGAATGAGCTAAGGTATCGTACAAGCCTATATACTAATTACTCTAATGTGTTATGGATACGTAAGGTTGAATTTAGAGGAAGGTGGAATGCCAGGCCTCCACCGTGGTTTGGATCCTACGTTAAACTGTAGGTCCTCAATTTCATCTCACAACCACATTAGCGTAAGTGCGTATAGTCCAAACGGGTAGTAAGACGTGGTTCTCATAATAATAATAATAATAATAATAATAATAATGCACCCGCATTTGCGTAGAGAGTGTGTGGAAAAAGTTTAGATAAAACTACCCCCAGTACACACGATCAGAATCAAACCCCGATCTCTCCGTCATCAGCAGCTAGTCTATTAAAAGTGTAGTGCCTTAGACCATGCGGCCACTAAAGTGGGCTATATACCTATTGAAGTTATGTTGAAGTTTTTTTTTTGCGTTCCCTTTGCGTCTTATAACCCGTCCGGGTTCTTAACATACTCGTATTTACACTCATGGGGTAGGAAGGTACAGTAATAATAATATAATTTAATTTCCTTCCTTGCACTCAAAAGACCTGTGACAGGCCAGAACTGAAAAATACACAATAATCTGACAACAGATAGAATAATAGGAAAGCAAAAATAAATAGATCAACTCTCCATGGCGTAAGCCCGCAATCGGGCTATACCGGCCCTCTTTGTGGTCTAGTAGTGGGCAGAGCTCCTGATTACAGATCCAGATGAGCCGGGTTCGATCTCCGGCTTTTCCAGAATTTTTCATTGAATCAGTGGGTCCAGAACGGGGTCAAACACAGCCTCGTGAGGACAAATGAGGAGCTACTTGAATAAATAAGCAACTGCCCTGCTTTAAAAACTGAGATTAACGGCTGGAGCGTTCGTTATGCTGACCAAATGACACCATCAATCCGCAAATGTTGGCACTCTCATCGCTAACAGTGGCGGACGTTCGGTAATTATTTATGGAGAAACATTAACTTAAATTGGTAAATTGAGACAGTAAGTTGATACATTTAAGTATAATGATTGAAATCAAAACCCAATTAAAAAACATATTTTTAATGAATAACATAATATAATAAAAGTTTTTAAATAACACCCTCAGTTTGGCTCTCCTTTTGTGGTAAATGTCAAATTCAGCATACCTAGAGCTAAGAGTTACTGTGAACAGTATTAATATTGTTAATACACTCGTTTAGGTGGCCTCATGGTCTAAGGCGTCACTCTCGCATTAGATTATACTGCCGTTGACAGGGAGATCGGGGCTAGAGTCCTCGATCTCTCCTAAATAATTTTACTCACTCCCTCCATGCAAAAGTGAGTACAATTTCTCTAAATTCAATCTTCCTAATCCCTAATACATTAATGTAATTAGTACATAGTACATAATACATAGTATTATAGCCCGAGCTGGAAGTAAGACGTAGTGATAGCAATTTAAAATAATAGTAATAATAATAATAATAATAATAATAATAATAATAATAATAATAATAATAATAATAGGATGTAGAAGATATTATTAAGTAAGTGTCACCGAATTTGCGTGGAGGCAGGGTGGAAAAGCGTTTGAAAAAAAAAAACCATCTCAGAACCCGTAGTTGGGATTCGACTTCCAGCCTTTCCGTCACCGACATACAAGATAAGTCGAGACTTATGCCTTTGTACACGTGTCCACTAACTTGTAATAATTCCTGCACCTGTAACGGGCTAAGCTCGCTTAGACCGTGCATACAAAGAAAACGAAACTAAAATAAATTGCAGTACATTAGCGCACTGTGTAATTGTTGCATACTGGGTCACTTGAATCCTGCCAGGTTGGACGACTAAAAAAGAATAAACGGACAGGGTAGTTGCATCGAGTCAACTGGCACACCTAAACAAGACTGAACGTCCGCAGTGTGCATCCTTGGACTCCGGCCAACTGTAGTTCATTGTTCTGCACGATTCTATCATGTTCGAGCAAACCTCCCTTCCCTTCTACTCCTTAGACGTTAGATCCATTTCATATATAATGCAGCGCCTCTCATACCATTATTGTATTCTATTTAAACAACTCGTTGTACGAGCATTCAGGAGGATTCGGCTCAACGTAACCTACAAGCAGCGGTCAAGATGGTTGTTCCGTCAGTCTCACCACCTCACCGCAGATAATCATGTAAATCTGTTAAAATAATATTTTTAGTCTGTTAGCGACTTGTAGTTTTTGTTATCTTCTTCATATGAGAAGCTTCAATGCTTATTAAGTGTAGTCAGGGTTGGGTTTCACATCATAGTTCCGTACTCTACAATATTACTCTGATAATGATTCAAGTATAAATAAAATTGTGATTCTACCACAAAGGGTACCACCAAAAAATCCACCAGGTTAATCTGGCTAAGCCCCGCCTCCTTAAGGCCCTTATACCTATGTGATGATAATACCATAAAGAGTGTTGCCAGGCGGAATTTAGGATGCCAACCATCCTGTAAATCGTCTTAACGACTTCCTCTCCAGTGGTCACCCTTCATCATCTTTGCCACCTCCTCGCTACAATCAGATGTTACCCCAGCTTCCACCTGTCGTTATCCCGCCCCCTCATTCCTCCCTCTTTTTCTCACTTCAATCAGACTCCCCACCTGCTCTCAACACTCATCACTTGACCTGTCAGGACTCGTCATCATTAGCTCACCGGCGAACACCTTATTTCTTTCTCGCTTCTGATGAACATGGGGGAAATATTAAAATGAATTGCCATGCGCCATTATAATTGAGGCATTTCGAAGCAAACTTAGATTTTTTAACACAAAAGGTAAAATCGAGAGATATCCATTGATAATCCTTAGTTAGTTTTGATTCAACAATTTCAACATACTACAGCATTCATGTTGTCGTTAATACGAAGGTTTTTAAAACCCAAAGGAAAAATCTCCGGGCGACGTTTGGTAATTGTATTCCTCAATAATTTAAAAACATTTTGTGGAATGCAGTACATTCTATTCCCTTAAAAAAAAGGTTGAGAACGTTTCACCTTTGCGAACTAGCTCAACAGCAGAACCACTTACGCTAAATTCACTACAAAGGATAATGTAGTTCTCCTTTTTACCTCCTATTCAACTTCTCACCACAACACCACACACAAAATGGCAAATTACTCATCCTTCACTATCCCACCCTATCTTCCTTTTTCTCGTCGTTCATGATGTTAATGTTTTCCATTCCGGCAAATGCTGGCATACTACAACCACCCAATACACCTTAACCTAAAGCCCTCAGCTAATTAAACACCACAAACAAACCCATAACGATGAATTCCCCTTTTCAACACCAACCCCACCCTCTCCCTCTCAACCTTCCGCCACCCCTTTCTCTAGACCACCTCTTAACATCACCATACCCAGAACCCCAAACGGTGAATTATCATCTTATACACCCTTTCACCTCAATATCTTTATAATATTTGACTCTCACATCCCATTCCTTCTCTCTAGTATAAGATACCATCAGAGAGAAGATAGTGTAGGCACCAACATGACGTTAGAAATAGTCATAAACATGACTTCATCAAATATAACGTTGTAAACCACTCCTAGAACCTCGATGAGGTCTTATATCTACGAGCTTTATCATAAAAGCCGTGATGTTGATTGCTCAAGTCAAAATCGTATCAATCTTTAAAAACATGTCAGCTTCGAGGAAGGCCTTTCAATCTTCCATAAACCTATAAACATTCATAGCTTTGAGGTATAACGCCAAGTATACACATTTTAAATAATTATGCAGACGGATTGCCCTCATTCAACCCTTTAACGTTAAATCCTTACTCATTAAGGATGTTATCTAAAACTTTGATTATGAACAACCTAATCCATCTTGGAGGAAGAATGGACTAACGTCAAGTGTACGAATTTAATTAATTTTTGCTTAAGGTAGAAAACCTATTGAGAAAGGCTAAAAAAACACAGGGTGGACAAGTCCCCCTTGAACCTTGTCTTGGTTCTGAGGGCACGAAACACTAGAAAGAAGGGCTCTGCTAGCAGAAATAGCATAATAGGAGAAACCACTACAGTCCTAAGTCATAATGGTGATCAATTCACTAGTAATAACAATAGTAGGACAATTCTGTTGTAAAGGTAATGTTCCATAGAACTCAACAGCCCCTGAGAGTAACTTTAATCCTTAGTACACTAATTTCCATTAAATAAGATGCTATAAAAACACAGATAATGGCTCTTAAAGACGCCAAGCTGTGAATACTTTAGAGTAACATTTATTCACATCCCTGTGTAAATAATTAAGTAGAGTTCCCTACATCAAAATAATACACATATACACGCTGTGCCCCAGCAACATGAGGCGATACCTTGAGTGAGTAAGCTACCCCTAAACAAATAGATTAATACAACTAAATAGACAGGCTGAGAGCCTGTCAGACAACGGAACAAAGCTTAAATCATGCTTTAAAATGTAGAGCTGATGTAAACTATAAAATCATTCTTAGAAGGAGAGATTATAAATCCAAACGGATTTTCTTCGCCCTGACGGCGAGACCATCCATACCATTCTCACAGACATCCGTCAAGCATCTAGCAGCAAGTGACTATCAACAGCGTTACTTCTTAGGTCGTTGAGTGAGTAATAAGTACAAATCTTGTGAGCTGATCATCCCAATCTATTTGATCAAATTTGAGGAAGGAGGGGCGTGGAATGTGTAAATCTCGTTTACCCTTGCATCGTTGCCTTTTAGTTAATAGGAGGGAGTCGATCCCGTGACGTTGACGCTGACGCTGACTCATGGAAAGCTAAAAGCGCTTGCGCTACATCTTATTTGTCTCTCTCTCTCAGCCTACACCAAACTTGTAAGGTGTTGGATTATTTGAATCGTCCAGTTGATCACGCCATAGACTCGAGAGTCATAGTAAGTTGTAGCATGTAACAAAACTGTAGCTCACACGAGCAGAGAACATGGTAAGCTGAAACATATTGATGATGGTGGTATTTTGATGATTTGTAGGGAAGATATTTAGGAACAGTTGATAGAGTATAATCTCTTATTGTGAAGGGTTAAAAGCTTCTGGCCCGTCAAAAAATGTATGACTAACGACCATATCATTCATATACTTACCTAGTGGGAACAAGTGCTCAAGAAAACCACACCATCTACCTACTGTGATAATATTTTACTATCCGTTTGGGCAGATAACTCATGAATCCTTCAGTCAAGGACTGCCATCCGAGCGTAGACTAGGTCCAGGTGTGTTCGTTGTGACAAAGTGGATGTAGAAATGATGAGATATTTCACTTGACTGAGAAAATACACAGTGGGAACAGCTTGAGTAGTAGGTTGGTCCTCAACTACGACTGGTAAAGAGATTCAGACAAATACACGGCCGTATAACTGACCCCGTGAGAATCCAGCTAAAAGCCACCGTGCGTATCATTGTACAGTGCATAACAATTTTTTATAAATATAAGGCCTACAGTGTTTATTTGATCGCTACTGTATTATTTACGACAGTAAGGTTCGTGTATGACGAGTGCATATCCCGATAAGTGAAAAAAGTATCAACACCGCCCTCCTGCACCTAAATGTGACGTCTTCGTACATACTTTCATTAAAGAAAAAGGTTTGTTTTTGTGTTTCCTATCTCCCATTAAATTGTGTACAGAGAGTTTCAAATCACCCTGTATTTAATTTAAATTAAATTACATAAACTTTATCTATCCTTAAAGGTAGCTGCGAGATTACCTTACACGTTTTCACTAAGGTACAGCTTATAAGATAGGGTCATATATAGTGTAATCCGTCAAGGAAAGACTGACACCTTTCAGGGTAAACGGAGTGTACCTTATTGCATGGTAGTGTCCATTTCAAACATAATTTCTGCCTATTTTAAAATACTGAGAATTTATGCGCCACGTCATAAGTTGGATCATTTATATGGAATGAGCAAAGTTCAAGGAGGAAACCTTCATTGGCGCAACTTTCATATAATACAAGGGTTTAATAAACTAACCCTCAACCCGCCTCGGTGGCGTAGTTGGCTAACGCGCTAGTCGTGTTGAGCTCGACCGCCGAGGACGGGGAGATCGAGGTTCGAATCATCGGTCGGGTGAACTGGGGGTGGTTTTTTCTAAATGGTTTTCCACTCTCCTTCACTTCCTCTAAATTCAACCCTCCCAATTCCTAATCCGTTAGCTTAATTAGTACGGGTATTAAGACGAGGTGCTAAATATTATTATTATTCCTATAAATTCAATCTTCCCAATTCCTAATCCATTAGCATAATTAGTAATTAAGCGTATAGCCCGAACGGGTAGTAAGACGCGGTGCTAAAATAATAATAACTGAGGGCCAGTTTCATAGTCAGATTTAGTACGCCTTAAGTGCGGCGCTATACTAAATACAAGACGTCACCTACCTGAAATTGAATGGAGTGGGCCAGTTTCATATGCGAAACTGGCCCATTCAATTTTGGTCTAGGTAGGTGTCGTCCTGTATTTAGTATCGACTCGCACTTAAGGCATGCTAAGTTTGACTATGAAACTGGCCCTAACCCTCAAATAAAAATTTGTTTGCATTTTATTTCAACAACACTAAATTATAAGTAACATCGCAGAAGCTTTAGGTTTTATGACCGTTGAAATGATACTAAAACCAGCATTGGTGGTCGCATGATCTAAGGCGTCACACTCGCAATAAGCTGGGTTGCTGATAACGGGTAGGTCGGTGTTTGAACCCTGGTCGAGTGTACTAAAGCTTTTTTCTTATATGGTTTCCCACCCTCCTTCCAAGCAAGTGCGGGTACATAGGCTCTCCAACTATGTTCTTATCACTACCTTATTAGTGCAAATATGCGAATATTACGAACGGGCAGTAAGACAGTTCAAATAAAAAAGGTCAAAGAAAGGTTAGATAGGCGGAAATTTTAAAGAAGAACGTAGAAAAATAAAATATAAACTCTTTCTTAAATCACACATTTTCAAGAAGATCACCACAGAATCAACACGTATCTTTAGGTTTAAAAACTTTAAATTTTAAGTTCAATAAACCATAATTTAACAAGTCATAAAAAGATGAACTTTGTAGTTCATTTTCAACGCTGTTTCACGCAAACTGTCACAGTTCTGAGATCATAGTAAATGATTACTTGCATAGATATAGTTCTCCTTAAACCAATAACACTATTTTTAGCAGGGTTGCAAACCCACATTGGTGGTCGCATGGTTTAAGGCAGGGTTCTCCAAACCTTTTACTATGCGGGCCACATAATATATTTTAAACATTTTTGCGGGTCAAAGTAACGTTCACTTGTCCTTCAAGTAACATTATTTTTGCCCTGAATGCCTTGACATGTGCAAATAGATCATAGATAAAATTTGTTTCAACACGAAAATTTAGATTCAAGTTATGTGGCCAGTCACGCCTGTAAAAAATGCTACTTTCCAAGGCCACTCAGTGTTTGATAAAAGTGATTGACGTTGATTATTCTCTGCAAGAAATGAATAAATTTATATGTAATATATTATATTCATAATAATTAATAGTCAATATATTTTTTAATTACATAACATCTTTCGGGACTTTCCTTTGATAACCCTCTGCCGGGAGATTTGGAACTACCTAAATATCGTCACAGTCAAACCGTTTGGTTTTAGGTATTAGGAGTGGCACCTGCGACTGAAAATGAGGGTTTGCAATTCTAACAGCACTCTGGCTTGGTGTCATGGGGGAAGCACTCTGGCTTGGTGTCATGGGGAGAAGCACTCTGGCTTGGTGTCATGGGGAGAATCACGCGTGCGGACAGAAACTGGACTTGTCAAATAAAGTGAGTGGTTAAGAAATAACGAAGAGTAACAATTAATTTGTTTTTTGATAAAATCTTGGAACAGGCCGGATATAATCTTGTGGCAGGCTGGATGTGGCCCACGGGCCGTAGTTTGAAGACCCCTGGTCTAAGCCGTCACTCTCTCAATAGACTGGACTGCCAATGACGGGGAGATCTGAGTTAGAATTCCGGTTGGGTGTACTGAGGGTGGTTTTTCCTAAAGTGTTTTCCACTCTCCCCACACAAAAATGCGGGTACGCTTAATCTAAGTCCAAACTTACTCATCGCTAGCACATTACCGTAACTAGTAGGCCTTTATAAGCATTTAACCCGAACAAGTCGAAAAACGCGTTGTTTAAAAAAAATAGGGTCACAACGTAATATCTTAAGGTATTTGAGGTTTGTTTTAATGGTTTTGAAGCCTTAGAATTGGAGGATATTACCCTTCAAGAAGTGACACCCATAAGTAGAACTTATTCATTCTTCTGTTAGAATGAACTAATAATTATGTTAGTCCGATGTAGATTAACAGAGCTAGATCATTAATGACAGAAGTAAATTTAACATTACTTAGAATATGTTTAAAGAACCGTCGAATAAACCTTGAAACACATCTCAGTATCTTGAATGCAATAATGAGGTTAATGTTGGCGTTTGAAGCTTATCTTGGTTCACTTCGTGTTTTAAACACCACCCATTAAATCTTGCAACTAGTAAAGCTATATTTTATGTAATATTATTAATGTTAGAATTCAAAATGTAATCTTGTTCAACCCATGTTTTAAACACCCTCAATTAAACTTTGCAATATATATTACAATGGCTTGTATGCCAGCATAGGTTAGGAAAATAGCCTTATTAAATTTAAATGTGCCGATTGTGAGATCTGGTAATAATGATTCTTCTCTTAAAATGAACAAACTTATTTGAAATGGACGTGTTTTTATCACGCTGTTAAAAAAACTTTGATAGCTCTTTCTGGATGGTATAATATATTTAAACACAATAGTAATTTGAAACTAAGCCTATCTTATATAGAAAGTGTTATATTACTTATCTGAAAACGAAAGGTATTGTTGATTTTACAATGGAAGTGTTAAAATTAATGCTGATAAGTTTCTTCTTGTTTATATATTGTCGAACTGTAAGTACATCAATATAATTATTATAGCGGTTGTGTTAGTTAAAAACTTTATAACACTTAAAAAATGTAATGCATTTTGAAGTAGATTCACATAATATGATAAGAATGAAGAGTATGCAGCTATCCTATATGGAAAAATCAATTCTTTATTAACACGCCCCATAGTGTAGAGATCAGTGCACCTGGTTACGAGCCTAGGGGTACCGGGTTCGATTCCCGGCTGGTACCATGGGTATTTTTTCCTTAAGATGGGGTGCTAGTGAGCGTGAGTTTAGGGCAATATTTTAGAAGTTTTTATGGCATAAACATTTATTTGGCGAATATAATTCAAATATTTATTCTATAGAAACATAGAGTTTAGTTTTCCGCACATGCTAATCTCAACCGTTCTTTAATATCTGTCAAGGGTGTCCTGGAATTTAGTGACAACTTTTTCTCTGCATTTAAAAAGTTTGTCACCAAATGCCGCTATGCTCATGAGAGATATTCAAGAACTCTTAAGATTAGGATGTGCAGAAAGCTAAACTCTTTGTTTCTATAGAAGAAATATTTGATCTATTTTTGCCAAAGAATGTTTATGCTATAAAAACTGCAAAATTAATGCACTAAACTGGCTGTCACTTGTACCCCACCTTAAGGAGAATGATCTCAATGGTTACCAGGGATATGTTAGTTAGGTTTAAGTTAGGTTAAGACTCACATTGGCTTCACGACCACAAAATAACTATCATCACATCATTTCATTGCGGTATGACGTGTAGACAGCCTCTTTTGTACCCTGGGCAACGTTCTGTGCCACAAGAGCGACTAATAGTCTACTGACCCACCTCGGTGGCGTAGTTGGCTAACGCGCTAGTCATGTTGAGCTCGACCGCCGAGGACGGGGAGATCGAGGTTCGAATCTCGGTCGGGTGAACTGGGGGTGGTTTTTCCTAAATGGTTTTCCACTCTTCTTCCACGCAAGTGCGGGTTCACTTCCTCTATATTCAACCTTCCCAATTCCTAATCCATTAGCGTAATTAGTACTTAAGCGTATAACCCGAATGGGTAGTAAGACGCGGTGCTAAATAAATATAATAGTCTACTGACAGGCTACCGTACCTGGATGTCATGTACCTCCCGGTCAAATGTGCCATACGATAAAAAAATATTTATTTAAACATTGTATTTCTGAACCGATTTATGGATTCAGACCAAATTAGGAACACGCCCAGGGCGCACCAAGCTACCTAACAACATAACATGAATGTTTGGTGCTTACAAATTGACAAAAAAGATTCAGTTTCTAAGCTTGAATTACACCTCCTTTATTCGGTATCAGACTATAAACATTAGCAGCTTAGACTGAGCTAGCATATGTTGTGGCATTAAACTAGGGTAGGCCTATCAAAAGCTGGATATTTAAACACAGCTTAAAATACAATGGTTTAATACACGTTTCATTCCTGGAGCTCAGTTCAATGATGCGTCAGGTCTTCAAAGCTTAAATAAAACCATTCAAAATTATGATTTTACCTTAATCTGACCAAACATGCTAAACAAACATTTCTTGTATATTTATGACATAATCTATATATAATTTACGTTAGTCAGTGAATGTATAGAGTTTTTGATGTCATATAAAAGTGACTGAGGTCTCTGAAAAAATGTATTGATGTGTAGATTTGTACAAAAATCACAACATTTCTTAACTGGGATTTACTACATTTCATGTTATTAGGACAGACAAAAAAAATGATTTAGGACAATTTTCCACCTTGGTAGGATGACTATTTTATATAAATAGTGTTTATTCAAACCATATTATTGTTTCAAACGCTATACCGCTGTTTGACGCTCAACGGCTGAAATAGAAAGTTTGTTTTTCCCCTTGTGTCTTACTAACCATCCGGGCTATAAGAATTTTTTTTAGCACTGCGTCTTACTACCTGTTCGGTTATACGCCTATGTACTAACTACACTAATGGCTTGGGGATTAGAAAGGTTGAATTAAGAGGTATTGCACCCGCATTTGCTTGGAAGGAGAGTAGAAACATATTTTAGGAAAAAACCACCCTCAGGGTACTCGACCGGTATCGAAACCCAATCTCCCCGTCTTTGGCAGTATAAGCATTTTAGTTACACTAATGGAGTAGGGATCAGGACGGTAGAATTTCCAGGAAGTTTACCCGCATTTTCATGAAATGAGAATGGTTAATAAATTATAAAAACCACCTCCAGACACTAATCCGGGGTTTGAATCCCAGGCTCTATGTTACCGGCAAATAAGATCAAACGAAGCTATCACCATAATCCGCGTGACCACCACTGAGGGTCTATGAATATTATTTTAACATTTAAGTATGGTTCGAGAAGGCTATGATCCCCTCTTTCCCCCTCTCGTGGTCACGTCCATGAATATCTAAATATTTTAAAAAGTGTTTGAAAATGTATTTGCTTAAAAATATGAAACGAAAATACGTAGAATCATGGAAACAAATGAGCAGTTTAAAAATAAACATTTGTATTGCTACAACTTTTAATTCTTCTTCATGCTTACCACAAGTGTTCTTGAGCTTTTTTTTTTTAATCAGACATTTCATATTTAACGTTTTTCTCATATTTTCGAACTTGACAAAGTTTTTAATTTTAATAACTATTTTTATTTTTTTTGTTTATTTATTTTACGTTTTTTTTTTGCTTTTAGTTCGTAAACATGTTTAATTTTATCTTTTAATGTTTGCATACTAAGATTGTTCTATAAAATGGAAATGATCTAACACAACTTCTCACCAAAAGCTATGCCTTTGTCTAGGATGTTTATAACGTGTCATATCTTAATTTTAAACTTTATTTTAAAGATGAAATGGATATACACAATTTTTGAATTTCTCCAATTACAAACTTTTGTTGCATAGATTTAATTAAATATATATATGAATTTTACAGTTATGTGATCTATAAACCTTATTTATGGCATTTAGTGCATATTTTGAATACATGACTAATATAATAATTTTAACGACAAGTAAATGATAGCAGTGGAGTAGGTTACATAATAATGAGCTACATACACTGTACTCAACACCAGACATTGCTAAGGTAAACAAATCTCGCAGGTTACGGGGGGAAGGACATGCAGTGCGAATAGAAGAATCAAGAACCGCATTCTAGGTAGTATCTGGCAAACCAAATGGGAATAAACAGTGGAAAAACCTAGGCACAGATGGGAGAATAGCATTAGAGCGGTCCTGAAAAAGATAGGTTGTAATGAGGTGGACTGGGTAGAACTAGCTCAAGATAGGGATAGGGTGTAATGAGGTGGACTGGATAGAACTAGATCAAGATAGGAATAGGATGTAATGAGGTGGACTGGATAGAACTAGCTCACAATAATGATAGGGTGTAATGAGGTGGACTGGGTAGAAATAGTTTACGATAGGGATATAGTTTAATGAGGTGGACTGGGTAGAACTAGCTCACGATAGGAATAAGTTGTAATGAAGTGGACTGGATAGAACTTGCTCACGATAAGGATAGGGTGTAATGAGTTGAGCTGGATAAAACTAGCTCAAGATAAGGATAGGTTGTAATGAGGTGGACTGGGTAGAACTAGCTCACGATAGGGATAGGGTGTAGTGAGGTGGACTGGATGGAACTAACTTAAGAGAGACGACTGAAATGTAATCATTCTGAATGCTATCCATTCAGACATTTCTTAAATAAGCACCACAAATAAAAAGTTTGATTTGTATCCATTCTCATAATATCCACAAAATCCTGAATTGTATCCATTCTGAATGATATCCATTCAGACATTTTCTTAAACAAGCACCACACATAAAAAAGTCTAATTTGTATCTACTAGAAATATTTGCATTATATCCACAAAATACTGAATTGTATCTATTTATAAGCGGTGCCACATGTCTGTTAGATGGCAGCAGCAGAAACTCTCCTTGACTCATTCCGTGCTTACTAGAGAGCAGCACTATCTCTATGTTAATATACTTTTTTTAAATTATTGTCTTATTACTTTAAAATCTAAAGATGGATTTTAATTTATTAGACCTATTTTTATAAACATTACATAATATACCTGGGTAAGGTGCTTGTTTTGTACAAAAAGATAAATGTATTTTTATATATATTTATATATAAATAACCCTAGTGTCATATTGTTGGCAACCCTGTACTTAAATACTATATTATGACAAATTGACAGCATAAAGCTACTATCACACGACACTTGCTTGTACTAGATATCTGTATACTAGCGAGTACAATAGAAACTGGACAAGAGTATTCACACGCTGCTAGTTTGGTATTAGGTTCTAGTGCAAATATTTATGTAAAGTCATAGATTAATTTTGGGTGCAGCAGCTGCATTAATTATTAATAATGATATTGAAAATTATGAGAGGGAGTGTAGGAAAAGAATATGGACACGGGACTAGCTGTAAAGACCAAATAATGGTCGCGGGATGCTAAAAATTATACATTCGGAGGTTAGGTAAGATATATTCGGGGTGACACTTAGTATCTCCCTAAAATTGTATCCATTTTGTTACGATGTAATCCCTAAGGCCACTAAGCCCATGGGTGTCCAAGTACGGTCTCCTTGATACACAAATGTTATTTTTTAGGCCTACGCACACTTTATATTCTAAAAAAACAACCACCCAAAGTTGGCATGCTATCAAGTTTATTTAGATTAAAATTGGGTCTGGAACACAGTTTGTCGTTTCTAGATGACATGTTTTTAACTAAATATATTGTCATATTGTGGCAATTTAGTATTATATAAATAAGGATGTTTAGAATAATTTTCTGCCAACAACAAAATCACATCCAATGACCATGTTGGCGCCATTTCTACCATTTCTCTACACATAGTCTCATCGCGCATTGATTGGTCGAATTACACAGACTAGTGTCGGAACTAGTACGAAAATAACGCCTGTTCTATCCTCACAACTAGTATGGTAGCCAGTACCAAGAGGTAGAACCAGTATACTTATTGTGATTCACACGACGCTAGATGATTACGTGCTAGCTAGCACACTGGATTTCAAGAACTAGCTTGTGTCGTGTGATACGGGTATTAGCTACTTTAACAACGCCATTTTATTATTGGGGCTGAACTATTTCACATCCACAATAAACTACACGTCTATAACCAACACAAGAAAAACAAATATAACCAACACAAAATTAGTTCAGAAAAAAATTATAGAGGGCGATCAGAACAATATTTTTTAGAAAAATGAAATATTTAAAGTGAAAAGAAATTGTTCCAAAAATCTCTAACAATATTTTTGATTGGGCTTATAACACAATTCTGAGAAATTTAGCCTAAACAGTGTGAAGTACACATTTAAAAAAGTAAAATCCTGCACTTAACACATTTTAAGGCGCTTCAGGGCCCAAACAAAAATGTGTGTCAAAAGCATAAAGTGGAGCCTTGATAGTGAAATCAATTCTCTATCCAACCATATAAGTCTGCATAGGCCTAGACCCAACAGATCCGAGTAAGTTGACCCACACTTGGGGAGGAACATACTTTTTTTAAAAGAAAAATCTTGTATTACACACATATTTAAAGGGCTCCAGGGCCCAAACCAGAGTTTTTGTCAAGAGCACAAAGCGGGGCCCTGGTAGCAAAATCAATCCTCTATCCTACCATATAAGTGTGCCTAGGCCTAGACCCTACAGATCCGAGTAATTTGACTCAAACTTGGGAAAGAATATACTTTTTTAAAAGAAAAATCTTGCCTTACACACTTCTTTAAGGCGCTCCAGGTCCCAAGTCAAAATTTGTGTCAAGAACACAAGGTGGGGCCCTGATAGTAAAATAAATTTTCTATCCAACTATATATGTGTGTATAGACCCTACAGATCTGAGAAATTTAACCCAAACATGTAGAGAAACATATTTTTTTAAAGAAAAATCTTGCATTACACATATTTTTAAAGATCTCCAGCGCCCAATCCAAAATTTGTGTCAAAAGCACATAGAGGAGCCCTGATAGTCCCAAGTATCTTATTTTCAACCATATAAGGGTGCATAGGCCTAGACCCCACATATCTGAGCAATTTGACCCAAACTTGGCGAAGAACATTAAAAAAAAAAGTAAAATCCTACATTAAACCCATCTTTAAGGCGCTACATGGCCCAAACCATAATCTTTGTCAAGAGCCAAATCATGTCCCTGATAGTAAAATTTGAATAGTTTTTATGATTTAAAGATAAGTTTTACACTTAAGATTATTTTTATTGAAGTATCATGTTTAGTTTCATATTTAAAAAAAAATTGTACATATTTTAAATTTTGAGGCTTATGTTATGATGACTATTTTTCCTTTTTTATTTCTTTAATTTATTGTAATGTTATTGTTATGTTATTTGTGTGTTTTATTTTTCAAAACCTTAACCAAATAGTTATTTTGTTCCCACCACGTATTATTATCCATTTTGATTATACTATTATTTACTAATTATGCTAATGAGTTAGAGATAAGGTATGTATAATTTGGAGGCAGATTACCCGCATTTGCGTAGAGAGAGAGAGAGAGAGAGAGTAGGAGACCATTTAGGAAAAAACACCCTCAGTACACCCGACCGGGATAAAACCCTGATCTCCCCATCTTCAGCAGTCTAATCCAAGACAATATTAACGCGTTAGACAATTAACACCTAGGCGGATAAATCATTATAATTATTAAGGTGAATATAAAAGACGCGTTTTAAGTTAAAGGGTCGTTTTAAGTTAAAACGACCTTAAAAACCATAAGTGGTACCGAGGGGAGGTAAGATCCTAGTTTTCCCTGGACGACAGAACTCTTAACTGCACCCATGGTTTATTTTAATAAGGAGGGCACTTTAAAAATATATATTAAGACGTTTGTAAATAACGATTTAGTTTATAATGGTTATCTGGGAAGTGTTTGTATGACAAAGAACAATATTAGTATTCTGTTTTTCTGAAAAGATTTTTTAGCACCGCATCCTACAACCCGTTCGATTTATACGCCTATGTACTAATTACGCCATTAGTATAGGGATGAGGTAGGTATAATTTAGAAGAAGTGCACCCACATTTGCTTGGAAGGAGAGTGTGGAACCATTTAGGGAAACCCCCTTAAGTAGACTTACACCCAGCCTGGATATGATGCCTGACCTGACAAGCCATCAAGACTATTATCAGATTGACAATTAGATTGCGTGCCTGTCTATGTGGGCTTGGGAAGAGCAACCAAGACGAAATAAAGGAAATAGTTTTTGAAATTAATAATTAGTTTACACTGATATTTAAGTAAGTTTGTTATAAAGTTCACCTACTACTAGCAAGCTTTATTATACACAAAACAGTTTTGGAAATATTAATTATATATATATATATATATAATGAAATGTATAAAAACAGTAAGGAAAATCTTTATAAACACATAAAAAGTAATTTGATGCTATTGGGTTTAAAAGTGAAAAGTGTTACATTATAATTGTGATGGATCTAATACGACTGGTCATTATGGCTGGCAGTGGTTTACGACAGTTTTTTTTCAATTGCTCTAGCTACGAAAGTGAGCTGGATTCATAAGTCAATCAGCATGCCCACGAAATGTGATTCCTTCAAACACAACAGCAGATTTCTCAGAAATATTGGTGGAGACTGGCTTTCGGAGAGTGGAACAGGTTCAGCCTTTAATCTGGGCCAGAAGTACGAGTCATAATACAAAGGTCTTAGGTTTTTATAGTTTATGTGGATTGATTTGGGCAGTGGTGGGGTGAGGGGAAGATTGCGGGATAAAAATATCTATTTAGGGTTGAATGAGAGGAAAAAGATTGTAGGAATAATTTGTTAGGGTCAAGCATTTATGGTTAGATGTTTTTTTACTGTAAAGGAATGATAATGGGTGGGAAAGGAAGGTAGAAACAAGGGGTGCAACAAACAAAGGAGAAATTACAGGAGGTTAAAAAAATATGCACGTAGAACCCTTATACTTTCAATAATTATTAAATAGACATAAACTATGAGTTTGACGTTTGACGTTTGAGCGTTTTAAACACAAAATAAAATGGTAAATTTCCTCATTAGATCAAATTTGTCAGATTTATATAGTCTAGGCCCAGGCGTACATATATTGTTGAATAGAGGATACTTGGAACCACCAGGGTCCCGCTTTGTGCTCTTGAAACAAATTATGGTTTGGGCCCTGGAGCACCTTAAAAATGTGGTTAGTGCAAGATTTTACTTAAAAAACTATGTTTCTCCCCAATTTTGGGTAAAATAGCTAAGATCTGTGGGATCTAGTCCTATACACACTTATATGATTAAATAGATAATTTATTTTACTATCAGGGCCCCGCTTTGTGCTCTTGACACTAATTTTGGTTTGGGCCCTGCAGCACCTTAAAAATATGTGTAAAGCATGATTTTTCTTAAAAAGAATATGTTTCTCCCCATATTTTGTTCAAATTGCTCATATCTGTAGGGTCTAGACCTATGCACACTTATATGGTTGGATAGAGAATTGATTTTACTATCAGGGCCCCGCTTTGTGCTCTTGACACAAATGGTTTGGGTCCTGGAGGGCCTTAAAAATATGTGTAATGCAAGATTTTCCCTCGTGTTTGGTCAAATTTTATATAAATGATGATATGAAATAAGATTCTTTAATGCATATGATTTTTAATATTCATTTTTGGGCCTTAAAAAGTCTAAATTTTTTATACATGTTGATATAAAATAGGATGATGTTTGTAAAATTCATTTTTGTTCCTTAAAAAAGTCTTTAATGCATATTATGGTTTGTATCATTCATTTAGCTATAGCAGCCCATTATTTAAGATTAATGTTAAAAATCAAATAACTATAGACGTTTCAACTGTCTAATTTAGTAATATATTTATTTGGTGCAAGCCTGCGTATTACCCTAAACTCCCTAAAATAAACGTTTTTACATTGATAACTATAATATAAGTGAATGGACACCTGCGGCTAAAATTTTCGAGCTGTCGGCTGCATATCATTGTGTAAGAAAGAAACAACTTTCGGGTATCTTTTTCTCTCTTAACAAGGCAATGTGCCATTTCGACATCGTTCGCTAATTTTTATGAATATATGAGATATCAATGTATGATTAGTTAAACGAAATAAATCTGCTAATAAAAGGTTTGAAGAGCCTAACTAAGTTCAACACTAATGACTTGTTTCTTTAAATAAGTCGATTGAGGTAAAAATAGTAATACTTCATATAAGCCTATAACCTAAATGATTGATTGAACGTTAAGATTTCTACACAAAGTTTTTCATTCGAACAAAAGTGATCAGGTTTTTAGCAACCTTATTTCATTATAGCTATCGAACATTAAATATAATATGGTTTCTGAAAGTAATATACAAGCTAAGAGCAAACTTTAAATATATTGTAATATAGTAATATTTCTTACAAGCCCTATAACCTAAATCAGCTGTTCCCAACCTTTTTAATTCCACGTACCCCCAGTTGGCTCAGTTCCTTTCCACGTACTCCTGAACCCAAATCCTCCGGGCACCCCCATCCCCCAATCTGTTTCACCCATTACAGATTCCGAAAACTTCTCCAAAAAAGGTATGTGCTGTATTAAAATAAATGGTCTATCTTTAATGATATAGTTTTTTATTTTTGAAGTAAGCAAACAAATTAACACAAAGATTGAAAAAAAAATTGATGTGATATTTGGGACTGTATTGAGTTACAAAGTTTTAAAAAATTAGGCTCAAAATAGGATAAATACAATCTCAAATCCGGAGCTGCGTCTAATTTGCGTCTATATTTATTTTTTTATATAAGTATACGAAGAAAACGCACGTTAAACAAGCTCTGTGCTAGCAAACGGCAACAAAAACATTATGGCTTTTCTAGAAAGTTCACTGTATTCGTCACCGCGACGAGCCCAAAACCTGACTAGGTTCACCATTCCACCATTGAAGAGGTTCTTCAGAGTGGTGTCTGATGCGAGCTCTAGCAACTTCTCCTTTTCAGGAATCGACAATGAAGCCGGTTCAAAATACTCTTCTTTGAAAGGATTATATATCCACCGATCAACCATTTCAGGCTCTGAAAAATATTTTTCAATCCTTCCAAGTGCTCAATTATCTTATCACTGACTTTTAAATTTAGCTCGGCTTGTGACAAGAAATCGTGAAGTGTTTCGAACACTTCAGGCTGTCCTTTTTTAATGCACTTTGCCCAAAAATAAAAAAAATTCTGTCGACAACTTGAAAGATGTTAAAAAAAATTTGAAGTGAAAGATTCAGTTTATTAATCTGGTGGAAAATGTCACTCAAGTATGCAAGGCTTTGTAGCCATTAAAAATCATGAATCCTGGATCCAAGATTTTTAAAAGGATGCTCTCAAAAAAAAAAAAGGCTACCTCTAGTCGAAGTTCGAACAGTCGCGTCAGGACTTTACCACGGGATAACCATCTAGCTTCGGTGTGCAAAAGCAAAGTGTTGTGAAGGATGTCCATATCTTCACGCAGCAATCTAAACAACCTGGAGTTGATAGGATTCGCCTTGGTAAAGTTGACAACTTTGATCACTTCATCAAGAACGTTTTGCAAATCTTAAGCAAAGGTTTTGATGCGAGTATCTGTCTGTGAATAAAGCAGTGCGTCCATTTCATTTTGGGGGCGACTTTTGCCACGCGTGCATGAAGGCCTGAGTAGCAACCTTCCATGGATTTTCCTCCAATCTGTGGTGAGCCCAACGCATTTTGACCATTGAATTCTTTTTTCAACGAAATAATGATCACTTGCTTCAAATACGTCTTTACCAGACGTATGACCCTTCAATGGGTGACAAATAAGAAGATTCTCTTGGAATTATAAGTCTTGCAAGTAGCACAAAATATTGCGTAATGTTGGTACTTTCGTCGACTTGGGTAGAAAAAAATGCACAACCTTTGACGTGACTTATGACTGTGCTCTCGACATCATCTGACATGTCCCGAATTCTTCGAGACACCGTGTTATTTGAGAGAGATATTAAACTCATTTTATGAGCACTTTCCTCTCCAAGCATGCATCTGACAGCATCATTTGAGGCACGGAGAAATTAAATTTTCACCAATGGTGTGGTTTTTACCTCGTCTCGTAATACGATAGCTAATGTAGTAGGAGTTCTCGGTAGCTTTGACAGAATCAATTTTGGCAGATTCAAAATATGTTTTCATGTTTACAGAACTCTGAAGTTTCAACCGTCGGAAAAACGTGGCATATTTATCTTTGTGCTCGGGATGTTTGGTATGTAAATGCCGTGTGAGCAAAGAAGGCTTCATTGAACCGTTGCTTAATACTTCCCCACATACAACTCAGAGGGGCTTTAGGGCAGTCTTCTTCTCCTATACATGAAAACTCGTAATTAATGTAGCTGTCCAAGTACCTTCTTTTCTTGTTTATTATTCCCTCTGAAGAATAATAATAAGAAGAAGAAGAAGAAGGAAAAGAAGAAACTCCATATTATTTACTCACCTGCTCTGGAAATGGATCTTGTACCTGTTGTGGTGTCGTATTGTTGGTCCAATCAGTGTTAGATGATGTGCACGGAACTTCATTTGGTGTTTCAGTCAACTTCCGCTTCTGCACAGATCCAGTTTTTAGCCACTGATCCATAGCGTAAATCACGTGAATAGTAGGTGGGTGGTAGGAAAATTGTTGCTAGATTGTAGGAATAACACGCACACGCCTCAATACAAACACCCACAACAAAAGTTAAACACAACATGAATTAATTAATTATTTGTTTTTATGCACAGACCGGCATACGTCAACAATCAAATCTAAAACACCGAGGAAGGGTGAACCGCGAGGAAGGAGAGCGCCAATCCTGAGTGAGGGAATGTGGGTGGAGGGTTGGAAGCGGGCGGGAGGAGGAAAGGCCGATCCTTCCAGTGGACGCGAGGAGGAAAGGCCGATCCTTCCAGTGGACGCAACCGCTCTTTCATCGAAGATTTTATTGATAGGGAGGCCAATATTACAACTGACAATATTAGTAAAAACCAATTCCTACTTTTTAAAATTCTTTTTAATCTTTTTTAATTCTTTTGTTCTTTTTTTTTAGCTGGTGCCCGCTATTACCGTTTTCTTTTCGCGTACCCCTTGACGGCCTCTCGCGTACCCCCGTTTGGGAACTACTGACCTAAATGATAGTTTGAATGTAAAATTACTACGCAAAGTTTGTTATTCAAACACATGTAATTCAGTTTTAAGTGAACCTATTTCATTATAGTTATCGAACATTAAATATAATTTGGCTTCTGAAAGCAATAGGCTATACAAGCTAAGAGCCAAATTTAAATATATTGTACTGTAGTAGGTAATACTTCATACAAATCTATAACCTAAATGATAATTAGAATGTAAAACTACTACACAAAGTTTGCCATTCTAACGAATTTAATTAAGTTTTAAGCGACCTTTTTTCATTTTAGTTATTGAACTTTAAATATAATATTGTTTCTGAAACCATATATAAGCTAATAACTAATTTTAAATATCTACATTATAGCTTTGGCAAAATGTAAACAACATGGGCGTTAGCTACTTATTTTAATATATTAAAGATTTAATTCTTATTTGTACAATATTACCTTTAAAACTGAATTGTACATCCTTTGATGTAAATGTTTCTTCAGTAGAGTGGGGTGTAATACATGAATACTTCACTATTTAAAAAAAAAGTTTATTCACCAGACACACGTTTTTTCACAAGAACATTGAAATAAACTGTTACATCTTTATCCGCTCGCTAGCAAGCAGATGACAAACTCAAGCATCACGATTTGGTCCATTGCCAGGGGTGTGTTTATGTCCATACAGTATATTATAGAGATTACTGCGTTTATTTGGGTGTGGAATAGTTCAATAACGTCATTTTATTAAACTTTTGGACACGCTAAACTATCAGCCAATCTAAGCAAAGATTAAAGTAAATTTTATCTCACACAGGACATGGAAATAAAGAAAAAATGTTTTGTAATGGTATGCTTTTAAGCTTCATATATTTTTGTTAAAGTGTTATATCCTAATCCCTACAATAATTTCATCAGTTTATAATGTAGGCCTACCTGGGTTGAAGTTAGTTTAATAAACCTTATTTATAGGCTATCATACTCAAATTGAACACAAGCCTACATTTTATGTGCTAATTTTGTTAATTTTGATTGAAAACCCCCCCAAAATTAGTGTTTATATTTACCACTCTCCGCAACAGCTAAACCTATATGTTCAGACAATGTGAATCTATTCCCATTAGTCTGCTATAAGTAGAAATGCCTAACCATTTATCCAGCTGAAGTGAAACGAGAGGGAGGTCAGTGTTTAAAAATCTAAATCTTTGCTTTTAGCTGCTAAATGATAAAATTCATCTTGGGATTTGAAGGGAATTCTTGAGACTATGGTTAAATTTGATTATGTACCAGTAAGCATATAAGTTAAGGACTTATGTTTATTTCTATAATAATAGGTATAAAAAGAGAGCTGGATTCCTTGTTTTTCTTTTTCATTATAAATGACAAGTTTTATATTTTTTTGCCATCCCTACACACAGAAACAAAACAAATCTCCAATGATAAAAAAATTAATATTGTAAAATAAATTATATAAAATCCAGACAAATCAACAAAAGTCTCATTAACCACAGAAGAACATTATTATCTATAACATGATTATTCAAATAATGTCACAACCTGGCACCAAAGTATTTAATAGGCAATAGCTAAATTTTTAATATTATAAACGAACCCATCCGAACAAATTTTTTATTTGTGGTGCTTGTTTAAGAAAATGTCTGAATGGCGACCATTCAGAATGGATACAATTCAGGATTTTGTGGATGTGATGCAAATAATTACAATGGATACAAATAAGGATTTTTGTTAAAGTCGTTTATTTGAGAACTGTCTGAATGGAGACCATACAGAATGGATACAATTCAGGATTTTGTGGATATTATGAGAATAGATACAAATCAGACTTTTTATTTGTGGTGCTTGTTTAAGAAATTTCTGAATGGATACCATTCAGAATGGATACAATTTAGCTTCCCCACTCAAGATGGGGTTAGTGGCGTACTCTATTAAGGGCGGCAATTAACTTTTGAGTTCGCAATACAGTAGAGCATGGAATGAGTAAGTTAGTAAATAAACAAAATATAATATTTTGAATAATATAAAATAGGAGTAGACCTACTATGAACGAGTCGATTTTTTACAATCCCTACATAAACAAATATTTTTATATGAGCTTAGTTTAAATTTTTAATAAATTATATTATATTCAAACCATTCATTTAAGATTTTTAGGTAGCTAAGTCAATGTAGGACCTATTTTTAAAATACAAAATAATTTTTTCGGCCATACTTTAATATTCTAGCTCATAAACATCTGAGCCATAGGTATGCCAATAGTAGCGTTAAATATCAAGCCATTTCTTTTTTTTTAGCGCCTTGTCTTACTACCCGTTCGAGTTATACGCTTATGTGCTAATTTCACTAATGGGTTAGGGAAGAGGAAGGCTCAATTTGGAGGAAGTGTAGCCTAGATTGCGTGGGGGGACAGAGATAGAGAGAGTGGGGAACCATTTAAGAAAACCATCCTCAGTACACCCGACTGGGATCAATCCACGATCTTCCCGTAATTGGTAGTCTAATATATTGCTAGAGCTACGCCTTAGACCATGCAGTCACTGAAGCGTGTTGCAACTTATGTTATTGTTTTAGGACGGGGCTATGGAGCTGAAGAACCCATCTAAATTCTGGCACAGCTCCCTCCGAATACTCGTGACCGCCATACAAGATTATATCCCGGAAGTAAACGTTTACTACTCCAAATGCCTCAAATTAGTGGAAAGCCTCGCGGTTAGACACGAATGGGTGAATAACTCGATGCTCTGGCTACATATATGCTCTCAACACGAAAGGAACTGTCCAGACAATTACATTGAAATGGATGTCGAAAGTCTAGAACATTATAGGAAACGGAAAGGCACCGATGAATGGCAAACGGCCATTTTTCAAGATGAAGCTTCCTCCTTCTTCCTCCTTAACACGTTTAGATCCTTTCTGAATATGCATAAACTAGAAGCCGATAATCATGCGAGTTCTCTTAATAATGTAGAACACGGTTGGGCGTCCTTGTATAGCAGTATCCCTTTCGCAGTTTACTTGGAGGAATCTCTTTACAAAATCAGACTGAAAGATGCCGAGTATGTCGAGGGCGTTTTAAGAAGTTTGGCCAAATACGGATACTCGCCAAACCAAAGACTTGCGAACGATGCCGAGACGGTTGCCAAGTATATCAATCCAAGTATAAACGAAAGCTTTATAAATAAAATGATCGACAAGTCCGGAAGTGACTACATCCTCAGGAAGATCTATCCCTTCTTAGTGGACTTCCTCATCACGTACGATCTGTCGAGGATAACGAAATCAGAATGTGGGAACGAATTCCCGCGCACTGTCCTCACTCTCCTGTTCGACTTCTCTGTGACGTGGCGTCATTTCCCGGATATAAACAACTACAGCAAGATAAAGCAACGCATTGACCTGAGCTACACCGATGATTTCGTGCCGGATGCGATGGAAATGATAGCGGGTGCGGAAGGCGTCCCTCAACCGATCAGGGAGAACATAAGATGCTTTCTGCCACTACTCCGTCGCAACAAACTGTTGGCTGAAGATATTGTGGCAATTATTTCCCTCAACAAAACGGTAAGTAAAATATATATTATATTTAAGTGTATATATACATTCTGGGAGCTGAAGGAGGAGGTAGAGAACAGGGTGCATTGGCGGTCTAAGTTCACTGACAAAAGAAATGGACTTGACTTAAGACAGAATACCTACTACTACTATTACTACTACTAATACTATTAATACTACTATTACTACTACTAATACTAACACTACTAAGAATAATATGTATATTAGGGGTGTGTGAGCAGGCATTTTTCACTTCGAGTCGAGGTCAAGTCGAGTTTGAATGAAAACTAAGTTTTTTTTAAGTTCAGGTAGTAAAGATCAATATTAATTTGTAGAGGAAATATTTGAAGTGGAATTTCTGCAATAGATCCATGCATAAAACATAAATAAGTACAACATATTTTTTTAGAATTTCATATTTTGTGTGTGTGTGTGTGTGAAAACATTAATAACCATACGAATTCCAATTTTTAAATAAATTTAATATACATTTTTACCACAATTTTTTTTAAATTAGACAAAAGAAAATATTGAGGGACTCTATTTGTTACGAAATTATATCTTAAAAATTCAATAAAATAAATTAAATTAGGAATTTTAATGAAATAAATAAACAATCACGAGAACTCAAATTTTTCAAGTTCTATCAAAATCATCGAATAAGAGCATTTACTAAAACTCAACTTTAACTCAAATTTTCAAGTACTCGAACACCCTTAATGTATATATATATACTGTACATGTGCATAATAAATATGAAAAGTAAGACGCGCTGAAAAATTGTGTTTGCAAAATACTAAATCAAACATGTTCCTCAAGAGTCTAGACTGTGGCACACAACACGTCCTGATTTTGTGACGAGTTTGAGACCCCACTGCATTAGACCATTCAGTCTCCGAAGTGGTTTCCTGTAGCCTTATTTAATTAGAACTAAAACATTATAGTTGAAATAAATCAGCATTTTACCTATTATTATGTTAATTTAAATAAATAAAATGTATTCGAATGGCACCACTTAAATTGCAAATCAAACCAAATTCATACCAAAGGAAAACTTCTTCTTAGTGGTTGACTAATGACTTAATCGCTTCCTGTGTGGAAATAGATAACACATTTACTCCACATGAACCAGTATGAACTAGTACATAAGATAGTCTGTCAATCAACTCTTTAATACAGCCGGCTATAAATTGTAAATTTGTGGATAATTTCTGATTAAACATGAAATGAGAGAAACAATAAATGAGGCGTGCAGATGCAAAACTTATTCAGTCCACCATAGATGGTTTTCAGTAAAACACAAAGAACCTACAGATTTTTCCCAAAGTGACATAATAAAAAGCTTAAGTATTCATGTGAAAGATCATACTTATATTATTAATCAACAATGAGTCTGGAAATGTATGTTCGGTATTTGATGAGTAATTTATCAATTTAAAATGGATTCAATGAGTTCTGCAGCAAATCGATGGATTAAACCAGTTTTGAAACTACAGCTTTGGGATGCAGCAAGTTTTGCTACCAAAAGTTTCAAAGTCCATGATAAAGAAAAATCTAACAAAACGCCAATATTTTTTTTACCTTTATTCTATTTATTCTTTATCAAAATATGAAAATGTGTTAATTATCTTCTATGTCCATAGTTTTAATATAAAAATTTTGTTTCTACTAACTAAAATAAAATAAGCAATATATAAAACAAAATACAATTTTGGAAATTGATACTTTTTTCCCTGTGAATAAAACTTGTATGCTTAAACTCTCAAATCCTCTTCTTCACAATATGACATTTCACTTAATTCTTCATTCACGCCATTGCCGTCATCATTGCTCATTACTGAGATGTTGGTGATCAAATCCCTATAGTATGAAAGGTCCTTTAACCCCCTCCAATCTTCCCCAAAATGATTTATCAACAACTTTTCCACATCAAATAGTTTCTTTGCCTTAACTGGAACCTCATTCGGTAACTGAGAAGGATTCAAGTTATTTAGTGATTTCCCACGTTTCAGTATTGATTTGTAAACTCCTAAATCTGACCTGTAATTTACCTCTCCTCTCACCTTGACATCACCAGACATATTATTTTTCAACAATATCCTTTTAGAAGCTGCAAATTTGAAATGCCATTGAGCTGGTGGTTTGATGACAGTTTCCACAATACC
>CABFWO010001249.1:176229-191330 GCA_902155825.1 Timema genevievae
TTTTCTCACTATTTTTTCAATACGTCCGAAGACCCTGTCTGGTGGTAGAAAGGAGTGCCCCTCGATAGGGAAAGTAATTTGAACTAATTTAACACCTGAAGCACTCGAGGAAGGCCACTTTGCTAACATGCCAATCATGGTGGTGTTTTTATTTTGTCCTGGACACCCATCTGAAAATAATTTAATGCAAGTTATGTTCTCCAAATTAGTGTTGCAAAGTCTGTGGTACAGCATGGATGCAATCTCGTTAGAGCCCTTAGCTCTCCTTTTCAGATCAATTGTAAATAAAGACTTGGTTCTTTGGTTGAGGTGATCCAGAGCGCCCTTGGCAAACTGTAAATTTGAAATGGTGCAATTGCCTGGAATAATATGCACACTAGTCCGGCACTCTTGGCAAAACCATATTTTTTTGACAATCGAAAAAAGTTTTATAGTATGCTCTTCTTCATGTTTTAGCATTTCATAAAATGCTTTTGATTTCAACTGGTGAACTCTTAATTTTACAAGCGATTCCACTTTGTCATTTGAAGCTGTTGTGGTGGCCAGAGCCTTCAGTCTGATACATTCCGAGCAGGCATCAGTTGCTGGTGATCGAAAACATATATTGAAATCACTGACAAAAATATCTCAGAAAAAACTATACTTCACAGGGATAGTTTCATTGTCGTCACAATAGGCCCTCCATAGTTTCCTTATAGTGATATCACTTGGCATATACTGACGCGTACTTTTCTCTCTTGTGTAGTGAGATTCCTCATATTCTAACTTGCTAATGAATGCTCTCACTCTGATTCTCTTCTCTGCATATTTCTGAGTTCTATGATCCCCACCTCGTTTTTCTACTGGAGACTCCATTGTATTTAAATACTTCTTAAATATATTTTGCACTCGAAATTTTGATATTCCAAGAATGGATAAAAAAACGAATTATTATCATAAGTTAAGCCAACAGCTCATTTTACAAGGAATAAAACATTAAAATACTGACTAATATATTTTGGAGGGATGTAAAGAGTTTTGAAAATAACAATGTAATCAAGCCATTGACGTACAGGGATTCAATGAGTTTTGAAACATAATAAAGGATTGAATTTAAATAGTTTTGAAACAAAACATGTCATGAATTCAGCAAGTTTTGCAACTACACTCACTTTTCAAAGCTTAAATAGACGGGGAAAGAGCAGGTTTTGAATCTCAAGAATATGATAAATCAATAGAGGCTTTGGAAAAGATAGCAGTACCATCGCTAACTCTTTTTTTTATTTTATGGATTGAACTAGTTTTGCAACTACACGCCTCAAATATAAGTTCTTAATACAGAACATTGTTGAAATATTAAATTTCATTTGGATGAAAACTGAATTGGGAAAGTCGGTTTTGACCATTTTAGAATGGCTTCACAGATAACCATGTTCACAAATATTCATTCTGTCCTAATAGAAACATACTGTAATTATTTACAAGAAACTTTGACGCTTTGTCCCCCACCGTCACCGCGGAAAATTTCGAGTAACCATTCGAATATGAATGCACTGCACACATTTCTGGCAAATCGTAGGTGTTTTCTTTTCCCTTTTACTCCCATACCTCGCGTGAGCCGGGAGCCGAGTTGGGCCTGCTATGATGAACGCTCTTAATCACTTGCCTTAACTTATCCGTGGCTCTTAATTTTTCAACCATGTTCAAAAATTAGCACAGCGGCTGCAGACTATCAACGGAATTTTATTCTAACCCCGCTAATTGCACATAGACGATATTCGAATCTCGACCTCCCTGTCACTAGCTTATTGTGAGCCTGGTTCCTTTCACCGTGTGAACACAGTTGTGGATATTTTATATATAATTCATTTTTAATTGATTTTAATGTTTTTATTTTCAGGATTACAGCATTGAGGATTTATTACGCTATCGCCTGTTCCCTGATAGTAAACATTGAGACTAGGCGACCCACATAACCTCAAAGTTTTCATTACAGAAGAAAAATTAGCCGCCTTAAGTTGGTGTGCTGATGCATAGCGAAACATGTTTAGAATTATGTCCAACCATATTCACTAGAACCTTGCTAATCCGAAATAATTGGGACCGAAGATTGTTCGGATTATCGAAAATTCGGATTAAGCGGAAGAATACAGGGATACAATGTTTTCACGAATTTTAAATTACAGTTTAATCAAATTTTAATTTATTTAACGGATGTATAACATGTAATATGTACTGTAATTATTTTTAGTTACAGGAAAATACATTGTGTCTACTACAACATGTAGATACTAGGAATTTATATATAATATATCACTGTTAATTACAATTCTCTTTTAACTTAGAGCTTGTTGACCAATAAATATATTTAATTTGAATTAATCATATTCCCCGTTTACCAAAAGTGTGTTCGGTTTATCCGGAATTTAGAACTATTAGGGCTTAGTCAAATTGGGTTTTACTGTACTATTATATACTTAGAGACTGATAGCTAGTGTAGTTTTATAATTCTCGGTAAAAAATATATTCGAGACATTGTTAATATTTTAGGTAAGCAAACTATGTAATTATATTGTAAATTTAACAGATACTCCTTGGAAGTTGAAGTAGTTAAATATTTTTTGTAGCTTTTTAGTTTGAATGTAATAGTAACATATTTTCTAATAGAAAAAAACCAACAAAATTTCTTGGAAATAAGCTATAAGCCTTTATAAATTTAATATTGTTGATTATATTTTAAACATATTACCGTACATTATTTTAACATGAAATACCATAATTGGAATATAAATTAAACTTATTTTGGAAACAATTAAAAATACTTATTATATAAGTTAATGGTTTTTATATATATATTTACATGTATCATGTTTTTACTACTTTTCTAAATTGTTTTCCACAAATTTGTCCACTAATGTATTCTTACGCATTGTTTCAGTTTTAAATTTATATACCTATTAAACTCTGAACATATAACATAGATTAGAACACTTTCAATTCAATTAACTATAAAGTAAAGTGTATGTCAGTAGAAAAATAAAATTATTTACACCACATGAGTTGTAAAACAATATCGTTAAATATATTTACAGTTATACTATTTGAAAGGTAAATTGTAGAACATTATCGTTAAATTTTGTTTTAGATATATTTTAAAGTATAGAGAAGAAATCTAACGGCATGTGGCCATAATAATTCGATGGTTAGCCTTACTTTCTTTGCAGATTATATGCTTAGAAATGGTAAGTACTTAATGTATCAACAAATTCAGTGAGTGAGAACTATCAGAATTTTTTATATTTTATAAAGATATGTTAAATGTTTCGTTATATAAATTATTTAATAACACATTTATTGAACTAGTTTAATTACTTTAAGCTAAGTTCATTTATCCTAGCTCATTATTGTTAAGATCATGCGTGTTTGATAATTAATTTGGTTTATTCCGACGAGTGGCAAATATGATCAAAAAAATTGGTGTTTGATTATTATTATTATTATTATTATTATTATTATTATTATTATTCATGGGTGAAGGTTTATGATTTGTTTTAAATTTTGAACACGGAACATACATTTTATTTTTTCAAAATTTTGAGCACTATTGACACCGAATTTGGTTTATATTAGAATAAATAAAGTGGTTTCGTGATTTGATTTGTAAATTTTGATTATAATTTGATTATATTTACAAAATATGCATATAATTACCCATTAATAAGAGTAAACTAGCTTGAATAAGATAAACTAGTTTCTTTTTATTATTCTTAAACTCCAAACAAGTCTAAAATTGTTGATTTTATAAACATTTGGACATACTTGGCTCCAATATGGCATACTAAAGGATATGCAATGTGAAGTCGAATATGTATTTGTGGTTCCTATATATTATTTAAAAAACTTTCATCAAAGTCCATATACTTGCTTAAAAATTACCAGGGCACACTATGGCTATAGGCAAACGCAACCAGACTTTATCAATATGTTTCTTTTTAAAATTTTCAATGGCATAGTAGAGTCAAGGTAGGAAGGTTTAGGACACGCCTTTCAAACTTGCAGTCCCCGGAACCTATTAAATATGAATCAATATACAACGTGGCCCAATTTAAATGTTGTAGAAATACATCATTTTGGAATGTTTTACATAGTCACATTTAATTGTATCAAATTCAAAAATACTTTAAGACAGCCAATTTTACAAGGGATACTTGATCAAAACTGATAAAATTCTTGCCTAAAAGAAAGGGCAAGTCTTATTATTTTTACAACTTAATGATTGATTCATAGTAAAAATGTACTAATTTGAAGTTATTTTTGCTTAAAAAAGTGACATTTTTATTTAAATTTCCAATGTGTCCCATATGATAAAACATATTTGGCACGCCTTTTTTTAGAACATGTAAATATAAAGTTTGTTTCTCAATATCAACCAAATGTAACTATTATTTGTATCAATTTACAAACATTGATACAATTGGTCGAAAGTGATAACTGTCAGATATATATATATATGTATATATATATATATCTGACAGTTATGAAAGATACTTAGATACTTTCAGTGCTATGGCCTCGCTTCTTATAAAATATTTTGAAGCTATCACTTTCGACTAATGGTATCAATGTTTGTAAATATATATATATATACACACCTTCCTACCATAATTCCACTATGTTTATTACTAAATCACATTCACCCCTAGAGTTTACTTGGATGACAGCTCAAAAAGTTACAAGAAATAGTCCCTAATGTATCCCTACGCCAACAATGACATCTGTCACTTTGGATAACTGTAATGAAAACTTTTGGTAATGTATGACTGTGATAGTTAACCACAGTAATTTAGGCCAATATTATTTATATTTATTTGAGGTCGGGCATAAAGCTTATTTACCGTTTTATTCCACTTTAAAAAAATATTATGCCCAGCACTTTCACAAAACGTCTTAACAAATATTGCTTCAAAATGGCTACCAACGAATTTAAACCATGTTAATGATATGATGCAAACAAGTTCTTTACAATGGTGCACTCACGCAGTGGATAAACATATTTTATTCAGCTAAATATTTAAAAATACAATAAAACACTAATAAAATAATTTATTATATTTAAAACAAGACAAGTATTTTCTCTTTTCAAAGTAAATACGATTACTGTATTAAAATATTAATGTATGCACTCTATTACACACTATCGATAACATTCCAAAACGAAAAACAAATACTTTTAAATATGTTTAAAATTATTCGTGCCAGTCAACAAACGATTAAAATAAACAGTGAAAACAAGGAAAGTGGACTGTATTCGATAAAAAATTGTGATAGGGATTGCTTACCTCGTCCAAATGAGGATCGCCGACAATGGAGGCCCACCTTGTGGGTTACTGGGCTAAGGGTAGGAAGGAATGGGGAAACAAGGGGCTAACTCAGCGGAGTTTCTCAAACTCTTGTTGTTTCTCGATTAAGAAGGCCACTTTACGGTCTGTAACACCCAAATAATACTCGGACACCGATTTGTGCATTAATTAGTGCACCCATTCTGGCAAACACACTGTGTGTACTGACTACCGCTCTCTCTCTCATCAAATGACCTTTCTTCCCCCTCCCCTTCAACTCTCTCAAAACAGAGGGAAACCATCAAAAACGGCGGGACTCTCTCTAAAACGGCAGGAAAACGTGCGAAGAATAAACTACAAATACAGAACCATTATGAATAAAGCATTATGTCGAAAAAACCCATGTTAAACAAATTATTACACAAAAGCTATTTTACAATATTAAATATATACAATTCAGAGACTGAACAAAAATATTGTTTCGGATTGGGGGAAAATAAAAAGAAATTATTAAAAGTAATGAAACAGTGTGAGAAAAATTAAGTTTACCTTATTTTAGATATAAAATATAACATGTAATTAAGTCAAATACTTTTCTAGAGTCTAAATATTAATTTTACCTGCGACTCACAAATCCCAAATATCAAATCCCGGGTCTGAATCTTAAGACAATTAAGATGAAGCTCAACCCGAAACCTATCACGTACTCGCGGTGAACCATTGAATGTCAGTATTTCGACGAAACATCAAAGGATGTTACAAGGCTCGACTCAAAACTCATTGGATGACGCAGTGAGCCGAATCGCGAACCATGCACTTGCAACTTTCAACTTTGGTTTATTTCTTATCATAACATGGTCAACAGGAGGTAGAGAGGAGTTATATTTTTGTACTTTAGACCCTATCAGTGGGAAGGGAGGGGTTAATAAACGTGTTAAGAATTACATTTCTGTGGAAAGGTGGAGGGGTTCAGGGGGCACAACTCTATAACCACTGGAGGCAAAGACAATCTATGACTGCTCAGCGATTTCAATAATATAAGGGGCCTACACTTAGAGACAATGTATCAAAGTTATTTTTTCAGTACCGTTCTCCAATTTGTAACTTTTGGGGCACTTTTAATGTATTTAATGGAAGGCTTACCATAGTATTCTCCCCACAAACCGAGAAACTTTTAGGGTTTTACTCGAAGAGAAGAATCAGGGATATAGGAATTATATTTGAGCAGTTAGAAAAATAAAAGAGTTCTGCCCTCCAGCCCAAGAGTGGAAAACCATTTTGAAAAAAAAACACCATCAGTACACCCGACAAGAACTCGAACCAAAATCTCCCTGTCATTGGCAGTATAATCTAACACAAGAGTGACGGCTTAGACCATGTGGCCACCAAAACAGGTCAAGAAGATATGACCCACCTTTAAAAATCTAGAGGATTCTTTCATTAGAAAATGTTAAACATTTAGATGCTTCTAGAAGCTTTTCGGAGTAGTCCTTGTACGGAATTATATTTAAAATTAGCTTTTTTAAGAAGCTATTTACAGTGGTCTTCTCCAGGATATTTTTTTGAAAAATTTATTCTCTAAAGGTTATTTGGAGTGGTCTTTGAATGAAGACTTTTTGAAAATTACATGTCCTTAGAAGCTATTTGATATTATGCTAATCTGGCAACTTTTTGAAAACTAGATTCCTTTACAAAATATTTGAATACCGAGCAAATTTTTAAAAATTGGTTGACATTTACTGGAAAATATTTGAAAATTAATGTGAGGTCTTGGGGGAACGAGAGGGGGCCAACTTCCCTATTTCATTCACCTTGTGTACAATTGAGCTCGCTACCATCGTCTATTCTGTCTTTTTTAAAATTGTAAATGAATAATAAATAATTATATGCCACTGTAGCCAGTTTTAATTTTTCACTGCCCATTACGTGTGTCATTCGATGACCTAAATAACTTTCTGAAGCAAAATTATGGTTCGCAAGGAGATTCAAGGTGCTGCTCATGAGAAGAACTTCGCAAGTAAATCGAGCTCTGCTCGAGGTTCGACTCGATAGTCTGGACACAGCTTTAAGCTCGAAATGATTCCCAAGCCAAGCTCTATCTTTACGTGTGGACAATAATGTTTCCAGTGAGCCAAACTTCGAACATTTCTGAAAGCTTGAATTCCTGTGTAAATTAGCAAACCCCTTCCGTGGTATAATGGTCATAGCTCCTGGCTACATACTCACATGTCCTGAATTCGATCCCCGGTGCTTCCAGATATTATGTGAAGCAATGAGTCGGGAACGGGGTCAACTCAGCCACGTGAGGACAAATGAGGAGCTACTTGAATGGAAAAGTAAAGCTCTGGTCTAGAAAACTGAGATTAATAGCTGGAGGGTTCAATGTGTTGACCACATGACATCCTCTATCTGCGGAAGTTGGCCCTATCGTCACTAACAGACAGCGGCTGCTCGGTTGGTATAGCTCAAGGTTGTGAATTAGCGTTCATGAAGACGCTATAATTGATTAAATCGGGATATATCACAGGTAGAACCTGCCCTGAGTGTATCTGGATGAGATTTAAACCTCCCCTTCTCAGTCACAAATAATTGACCGAGCGAAGCCAAGTTTTTTTGACCATTTGACAATTCGCCTGTTTATCTGTCTGTCCGAATCATTGTTTCGAAATAACTGTCAAATGCACCGACCAATTTTAATGCAATTTAGCAGGGTATTCTTTGAACGTAGGCCGAATGATGTTTGCACATAATTTTTCAATCTGGTTATCCGTTTCAATATGGCGGCCACTCAAAAGGGCTTTTAGTTTAGTATATTATTTCAAGATTTGAAGTTGTAATTTCAAGCAAACGATTTAGTACCTAGGGCCTATTTAAAAAAAATATTTTTAATGGTGAGGTTGATGTCTTAAACAATGGTTACCAGTCTAATCTCTACTAATATAGTATATTGTTAAATATAGTCTTAATTTATTTTCTGTCTAATTTGATCACCAAATCAAAATATCAACTTCAAATCCAAGGAGAAATTTCAACTGATTGAAATAACAAGATTATCTAACCCATATTGTGGAAATTTATGGATTATTTTATAAATAGCTGTACTAATTTTAGTCGAACATTATTTGATTCTAGGCTTAGATGTTTAATTTGTTATTAAAACACTTCTGAAATTCAATAAATCTTGTTATTTAGAAGGTAATTATTAGTTTTACACATGTTTACTTGCAATCACATCCAATACAGCTTACGGAATAGTAATAAACTATATATATAGCATTGCTTATTAATTAGTTACTATACTCTGCATATACTCTGCAATCTACAGAGGATATATTTGGTTGGCAATAATTAAGACATTAAAATTACATTCTTAATTACTAGCAGTAGTGAGGAAACATCCGTATTGAACTCTACACAAACTGTTTAATTACTCTAATCAATACAATTTAGTAAATAGACTCTTAATTTTAAGAAACGTACTTATTTGTTTTGTAAGGTTCAATCTGTATTGTATTGCATCGTTAAACAATTTTTTTTATCCCTTGGAAATGCTAGATTTGGTGTTTAAATAAGTCACAATATTTCTTGAAATAAACATTAATTTTTTTTAGATTATTTTGTAGAGTAAAATAAAAATCTGATAATTTCACGAATTGATTTATCTAAAAAGTATGAGCTTCAAACAAACGTTTCACTTAGTAAAATAAGGTAAACTGAAATGTGGAGATCTTCATATTATTTACAGGGCCTGTGTCAACATGATTGGACGACTCATGAGTTTGGTGGTATTATTTTCGTTTCCTTTTATGGTAAGCATGAATAATTTTAATATTTTTGTCATATAAACTTGAAATGTTATGATTGAAATGTAGGGAACACGACAAAATATATTTTTTTTTTGCAGTTTTTATAGCAACACTATTTTTGGTCAAAATAAATAAAGTTTTGCTTCATTTGAAACATCGAGTTTAATTTTCCTAACATGGTGATATCAACAGTTTTTGAAAATATATCATGAGCATAGCGGCGTTAGATGACAAATTTTTTAAATGAAGAGAAAAAGTTGTCATTAAATTCCAGGACAACATTTCTTGTCGAGGGATAGATATTCAAGAAATGTTGAGACATCATGTGAATAAAATTAAACTCTGTGTTTGTATAGAAGCAATATTTGATTTATTTTGATCAAAAATATGTTTTGATGTAAAAACTATATTGAACTTGTCTCGCATTACATAGACCCCCACCTTAAAATTCCTCAGTCAACTTGATAAATGACTCTAGACCAGTTTTTCCCAAGGGGATCCACAATAGTTCCCTAGGGTGGCACGATGAGGAAACTCTTTATTTGTATTATATCCGCAAGTATTGCACAAAACTTATTCTTGTTTTGGTTCATATAGATTTAAAGTTTTTTCAGTAAAGTTTTAATCAGAAAAAAAGTTTGTAATTTAAGTACGTCCTTTACTGGGGATTTCCTACATTCATATCACGTGGGCCAAAAGGATGCTTCATAACGGGGGTGCCACCATATATAGGGGATGTATCAAAGAGTGCCACCCTAGTAAAGAGATTGAAAAACAATCTTTTATATTCATACAAATTATGATTATATTTTTGATTTCTGTATTAATAATTTATAATAGTAAGAATGATAAGTGATAATATTATATTTATAATAAACACCCCAAACACCCCATGGATAGTTTAGATCAAGAAAAATGGCAGCTAAAAGACATTTCTTTAGATGTGGGGAAGAAAAGTGTTTATTCTTTGGATGGACACAGCATAAACATATTGTTCAATATCTGATTATATTTTATTTGTGATATTAAATAGAGGCTTGTTATTCTAAGCTTCCCTTAGCAGCTATGATCTTTTTATTTTAATCTAGGGGTAAGGCCATTCTTGCAACCGGCTCCTTGCAACCAAAATGACGCGATAAGATCGTTAATGTGTGGTTGTACAGAACGCGAGAAAAGGTCAAGTGTTTTTCTAGTTTTTGTATCAAAATCTTTTTATTGTCAAAATAAATCAAATATTGTTTCCATACAAACATTGAGTTTATTTTTCTTCACAGGGTGAACTAAATATTTCTTGAATATTATCAAGGATGTTCTGGAATTTAACGACAACTTTTTTTTTCTTAATTTAAAAAGTTAGTCATCTAATGCCAATATACTCATGACAGATAGTCAACAAATGTTGATATCACCATGTTAGGAAAATTAAACTTTAATGTTTGTATTGAAGTGAATATTATATTACCTGCCTCGGTAAAGTAGTAAGCTAAAGATTTAGTTTCGTATTGAAATAAACTGCCGGGGAGAGATCGAGTTTCGAATCTCGCTAGGGTGAACTAGGGTGGTTTTTCCTATATGGTTTTTCACTCTCCCTCCAGGCAAATACGGGTTCACTTCCTCTGTATTCAACCTCTCCTATTCCTAGCCCATTACCATAATTAGTACTTAGGCTTATAAACCGAACCGAACGCGCCGCTAAATAAATATATATATATATATTTTTTAAATTTCTTTTGGCCAAAGAATATTTTGCTATAACAATTTATAAAACACTGGCTTTTTCTTGCGTTCCCTACACTCGTACCTTAAGCAGAATTATTTATATGAGTAGCCCAGCTAGGAATTCGAAAGTTAATTGCCGCACTTACAAAAGCACACCACCTATCCCTATCATGAGATAATTCTGGCCAGTCCAACTCATTACACCCTACCCCTATCTTGAGCTAGTTCTATCCAGTCCACCTCACTACACCATATCTCTATCTTGAGCTATTTCTATCCAGTCCACCTCATTACACTTTATATTTATCTTGAGCTAGTTCTATCCAGTCTCCCTCATGACACCCTACCCCTATCTTGAGCTAGTTCTATCCAGTCCACCTCATTACACTTTATATTTATCTTGAGCTAGTTTTATACAATCCACCTTATTACACCCAATCTCTTTCAGATTTATTCTAATGTTATCCTCCCTTCTTTGTCTAGATATTCCCAATGGTCGTTTCCCATTTGGTTTGCCAGTTAATATCCTGAAAAGGGTCTAGACTCTTCCATTCGCAATGCATGCCCTGCCCACCGTAATTTATGAGACTTTATTATCCTAATAATGTCTGGTGATGAGTAAAGGGTATGTAACTCATCATAATGTAGCCTCCTACACTCCCCATTAACTTAAAACTTTGTTTTATTATGTAAGATAAGAGCCCACCTTCCACACCGATAGAGAACAACTATTAAAATTATTGTTTTGTATATTTTGAGTTTTATATTCCTTGAAAGCAGGAAAGATATCAACAACTTATTGACCGAGTATTCTTTATTCTGTATTATTTTCTTAATTTCCAATCTAATATTGTTATTGCCAGTAAAAATTGTTCCTAAATATTTTAACTCATTAACTATGTCAAATGACTGGTTATTTACAGTAATGTCTAAGTTATCGTATTGAATCTGTATGATCACATTATACTTAGTCTTTTCAGCGTTCAATTCTAAACCTATTTCCTCACAAACCTTTTGTAAATTCTCTTCGTTTCTTGCAACAGCTTACTTACTAATAAATAAATATTCAATCAGTTTGTCACTGAATGTGGTCATATGGATCCTCGTTAGTTTGGTTACTATAGAGAGGTATTACTGACTATAGTCAGTTTACGATAATTTTGGCATTTATAGCAGTTCAAATTAAAACTAAACATCGCTTGGTATTTGTCAGCCTCAAAAATATGTCTAGTCATTTTTTTAGCACCACGTCTTACTATCCATTAGGGCTATACTCTTACATGCTAATTACGCTGATGGGTTAGGGATGAAGAAGGTTGAATTTAGAGGAGGTGTACCCACATTTTCGCGAAGAGTGTGGTAAACCATTTAGGAAAAATCTTTGATAGGTACTTAATCCAATCATATGTAAATTTACTTTAATACCCATAGAAGAGCCAAATTTGACAGTTTATAAATATACCAAGGCTACTTTTATGTATAACATAGCCAAGTCATGTATTATATAGATGTAACTGTTGACAAATGGTGTCAATTTTTAAGATAAACATGGTGATGTTTTGTAAATGTGTACTAGATACCCTAATCATTACTTTTTTAGTAAAAGGCTCTTTCTTTGATGATACGATTATGCCACTCTAAGAGCCGTTTCACACGAGGTAACTATCAACTGTCAACTCGCTTTGTTGATTACATAGAGGTAGATTGGGAGTTTCACACGAGGTAACTATCGCCCGTCAACTATCGCTCTGTTGATTACATAGAGGTAGATTGGGAGTTTCACACGAGGTAACTATCGCCCGTCAACTATCGCTCTGTTGATTACATATAGGTAGATTGGGAGTTTCACACGAGGAAACTATCGTCTGTCAACTATTGCTCTGTTGAGTAAAATAAAGGTAGAGTGAGGTTTTCACACGAGGTAACTATCGCCCATCAACTATCGCTCTGTTGATTAACATAGAGGTAGTTTGGGGGCTTCACACGAAGCAACTGAGTTACCCACTTTGTCAACTGCCACTGGTAAGTTGCCCACTATTGGCGATTTTTGGAATATTTGCCCGTCAGGACAACTATCACCCCCCACTTCCCCGGCGACTGCTTGGCTAGTCACGTGTTTATATGGTGTCATTCATATGGGGCAACAATCGCCGGCCAGTATCCCAAGTGGTGCCAACCTCCAAGCACCTGTTGAATTTTATTTTTGGTACGGCAGGTTATCTGGCTATCTATTGTCGGTTTGTTTTTGACTGCATAGTATTTAATAAATATTTATGATTATTACATACTTCAATAGAAATTTATTTAAGCTAATCATAAGTAGTGTAAAGTGATTAGGGATTTTAACACCTAGATCTCGATCCTTTTTAAAGATATTTCCATTTTATTACTATTATTATTAAACATCTAGATTGAATTGTTTTATATTAAGGCTTGAAAGTGCCATCAATTCCAATGAAAGAACATTCTGATAATTAATGTCTGGTCAAAATTATATTGTTATATGCCATAGCTCAGTCAGGACCATGTCTACCACTGACCCAAGGGGCCTTGGGCTCGATTCCCGGAGTGGCCAAAAATGTATCATTATTGAAATGTGGATGTCCCCTTTCACAGTGATGAATTGGCGGCCGTGGTCTGAGCGGTGTGTCTGTTCTAGATTTAAGGAGCCACAAAAAAGAACCTCGAATCCATAATAACTCACCTATTTTCCATGTACTCCGGTTAAGTTCGTCCTGATTCTTCTTTTACAGAGCGAAATTTTACATGTAATTTTTTCCGGGCGATAGTTTCCTCGTGTGAAACGGCTCTGCGATAGTTGACAGGCGATAGTTGCCTTGTGTGAAACGGCTTTAAGACTAACTTTAGAAATAATAAATATTAGAGACCAATGCTATTGAAGAAATAAATATATTTACTTTCAATACTAACATTTACATAAATAAACTAGTACACTTATACTCGCCTTGGTGGCGTAGTTAGCTAACGCGCCAGCTTCGCGTTGAGCTAGACTGCCGAGGACAGGGAGATCGAGGTTCGAATCTCGGCCTGGTGAACTGGGAATTATCTTCCTAAACGGCCTTCTACGCTCCCTCCACGAAATTGTGGGTTCACTTCAACTAAAATCCAACCTTCCAAATTCCTAACCCATTAGCGTAAAAACTACTTACGCGTATAACCCGAATAATTATTAAGACGTGGTGCTAAATAAAATAAAATAGTACACTCATTTTTAGCCCAAACGTCATTTTCTATATATATTTACAGAAGATTACAGTAGATCACAGTTGGAAATTTATTTAAAAATAAATTTAGTGATAATAAAACTATATATTGGTCTCAAACTGTACTTAAAATATATAAATAAACTAAAATGCTTATAAAATCAGGCCCATTCTTAACTTTTGTGACATTTAGAATATAGGCTCGGAGTGAAATAGGTATTGTTTACTTGAACTGCTTATAACCAAAACAAACAATTATTATTTGTAAGCTGAGTTTATTCTTTCAATAATTACTTACAAGGGATTTAATAAATTATGTCGGTAAATGTTGAGTTGGTTTCTTTGAGTTTAAAAGCGATTTAAATTACAAATACTTCGAAATACTAGCTAAAAGTTATCATAAATTGTTTGCTACTCCAAGAAACTGGACAAAGAAATGTCGTAAACTTTACAGTTAGGTCACTTATTAAAGTTATAACCGAAACTATACTTTTACGACCTCGTGTTATGAGATCGAAAGTTTAAAATAATTACTCTAAGCAATTAATTATGAGATAATAATAAAAAAAGCTCGTCTTTATTGGTTGATGATTCAAATATGAGAAAATTTCTAGGTTCAGCTTGCATTAGATCATTACAGTGCATGCCCGCCTTTTCTAAGTAGGCCTAATGTAGGCTTATATGTTTAGTTGCGTGCGCATATGGCTTTTGTACCATCTGGGAAATTCTAATTTAGTCACAATACTAATTAGGAATAATCAAGGTAGAATTTTTTTTTAAAAAAAACCTGATTTTATGTGAGTGTAGCGTAAGGAAACTCCTTTAGTAAACCCGGTCAAGCTCCGATTCGTTGCCAGAATGCCAAACTACACGAGCCTGATGTTTAGGCCGCACGCCCACCAATGCGGATCATATGAATTAGGAATGTGTTGTTTTATCACGTGTTTGTAATAATAATATTTAGCACCGCGTCTTACTACCCGTTCGGGTTATACACTTAAGTACTAATTACGCTAATGGATTAGGAATTGGGA